>PISW01008416.1:0-74132 GCA_004023785.1 Mungos mungo
TGTTATCCACAATAGCCAAATTACTGAGAAAGCCCAAATGTCCATTGACTGTTGAATAGATAAAGAAGGTGTGGTTTATATATATGAAATATTGTCATTTGTAATGACATGCATGGAGTTAGAGACTATTATGCTATGTGAAATAAGTCAGTCAGATAACAACAAATAACATGTGATTTCACTCATATGTGGAATTCAAGAAACAAAATAGATCAACTTAGGGGAATCAAAGAGAGACAAACCAGGAAACTGATTTTTAACTACAGAACAAAATGAAGATTTCTGAAGGGTATGTGAGTGGCAGGATGGGTTAAATAAAGGTTGGGTATTAAGAAGGTCACTTGTGATGAGACCTGGGAGTTGTATGTAAGTGGTGAATCACTAAATTCTACACGTGAAGTAATATTTCTCTGTGTGTTAACTGACTGGAATGTAATAAAAACTTTAAAAAAACAAGCAAAATGAGTGCACTTTTTGTTACCTAATGGAAGTTTATTATCATTTTGGGTGAATGTTGATGGTAGGAACAGCAGGGAAGGTAGGAGGTGAGATACCATACAAAATCTTGCAATCTGGTGTAGACACGAGTCAAACGCCCATTAAATGTTGATTTGTAGAAATATCCATAGTAAAATATCCGTAAAACTTTGTAACCTTCTTATAAGCAGATGGGTTTTGCCACCCCTTGAGTGTTTCCTGCATTATGGCTTGATTTTACCTAGTAGCTGCTCTCATGGAATAGTTTAGTGGAAAATGAGGAATATAAGAACTGTAAGTTTGGTTGCTTACTTTGAAGTATCTGTAGAACTTGCCAAAAGAGAAGTGAGTATCTCAGCATTTTAAATTTTTGTCTCAAGGTATGAGAAAGGAGTTAGGAAACTATGACTTCCCTAAAAAAAAACCTTGTATCCCCTGTAATTACAGGATGGATACTTTTGGTAACCAAACCCAGCTTAAACTTGTGGATGACTTAATTTTGATGCAAATTGAATTCACAAACTCCAGGGCTTACTAGAGGGCACACATTAGTAGATTTTACTGAGGTTCTAGAGAAGCAGACACTTAATAAGCTGTTCAAAGTTTTGACCTGTCTTTTCGGAAAAACATGTAATGTCCTCTTTTGAAGTGACTTTATTGCAAGATAATGCTGAACTTATCCCCCTTTATTTCATTGCTTGGTGTCCAACAACAGACTCAAGTTGAAACAGATTCCAGGGGATTGGATGCACACTATGACCTAGAAAAAGGCAATATATATACAAAAAGAATTTCAAGACAGCAAATTTATATTAACAATAACCGTGGAATATATATGAAAATAGATCATAAGGGTTTTGGAATCAGGAAAAAGTGAGAAGTGACATTAGATATATATTTTTTTAATTTAGAAAATCTTTTTAGTTTTCTAATCCTTTGAAAGAAATGCCATCTTTTTAATCAAGTCTTTGAGGGCTTGTTTGACTTGCTTATTCCGTAGTGTATAAATGAAAGGATTCATCAATGGGATAACTGAAGTGTTGAGCAATGACACCACCTTATTAATGGCTACTCCTTCTTTTGCTGGTTTGATATACATGAAGATGCAACTTCCATAGGTGATGGAGACTATGATCATGTGGGATGAACACGTGGAGAAAGCTTTTTTTCTTTGCTGAGCTGAAGGAAGTCTTAAAATCGTCTTGATGATGTATGTGTAGGACATAATTACGCAGACTAGTGTGACTATGAGGGTCAGCACAGCCATGATTAAAACAAGTTGCTCTATAAACTGGGTGTCTGAGCATACAATCTTCAGAAGAGGAGATGCGTCGCAGACAAAATGGTCAATGAGATTAGAGTTACAGAAATCTAGCTGAAGTCCCAGGCTAAGCGGTGGGAGTATGACGATTAACCCAATCATCCAACAGCAAATGACAAGTATGTTGCATACTGTTTCACTCATGATAGTACTGTAGTGCAGGGGCTTGCAGATGGCCACGTAGCGGTCATAGCACATGGCAGTTAGAAGAAAAAATTCTGTTGCTCCAGTGAGGATGCCAAAAATATTTGGGTGGCACAAGCGTTATAGGTAACGCTTTTGTCCCCTGTTGTCACACTGTACAGGAATCGAGGAACACAGACAGTTGTCAATATTATTTCTAAGATGGAAAAATTCCGAAGGAAAAAAGTACATGGGTGTTTTGAGGTGAGAGTCAACCAGAGTGAGGAGGACAATGATTAGATTTCCAACAACAGTGAAAATGTAGGTGAAAAACAGAAATACTGAGAGAATAAAGTGTAGTATTGGGTTATCTGTCAATCCTAGTAGAATGAATGTTATTGCAGAATGATTCTTCATCACTGTCTTCAGATATATAATGCATTTGTATTAATTAATCACAAACCTTGATTCTGAGGAATAGAACATAGAATCAATATTTCAATAGCACTGTTATTTTGATTATCAGTAATCTGATGTACAAGTGATTGCATCATGCTTCATTTTTCTGGACTCTGCTTTACCTTGGTATTGAGAATTTGGTTTACAAAAAAGATCCCTCGGGAGTTTCATTTTTAGTCCAGTTGTAGGTTATAATTTTTTTAAGGTTTGTTTATTTTTGAGAGAGACAGACAGGCAGAGCATGAACAGGGGAGGGGCACAGAGAGAGGGAGACACAGAATCCAAAGCAGGCTCTAGGCCCTGAGCTGTCAGCACAGAGTCTGACATGGGTCTTAAAGTCACAAATGGTAAGATCACAACCTGAGCTGAAGTCAGGCGCTTAAGTGACTGAGCCACCCAGGCACCCCAGGACCAATTTTAAAGTAGATAGAAAATAACACGAGGATTTCACAGTCCTCTGGGATTAGGGCAGCCATCATGGCATCCCTAGTCCTCAGTGTAGAGCAGGAAAATCATGAATGTTAATAAATAGAAAAAATATGTATAAAATTTTGATTTCCCCATTTGTCAGGACAGCATATCAGCAAATCATGTTCATACCCTATTATCATATAATAGCATCAATGCTTGGTTGTATTAGTTTCCATGCTTTGCAATACTTTTCCCTTTTAAATAAATTCCTTAATCTCCCCAACATCCTAGAAAAGTCTTTACTGTGTGAGTGAACTAGGGAATTACCATGAAGTTTCTTGAGTCCCACCCTGCCACAGGCTATCTTCTTTTCTCTCCTTTTATAATAGACTGAATTATTTGAGTCTTTATTTCTCCATTATATCGGTTTTATCAGCCTCTGTTTTATTTCCTTTATGAATTCCTATTTCAGCCTCTGTCTGTTGTCTAGAATCCTACCTTTCCCAAGAATTCCCAGTACACTGACAAGTAGGATGTTCTGATATCCTTCCTAGAGAACAAAATTCTGTCCTTAGGTTTAGGGATTCATATTAAAACTCTGTAGTTTATGCATAGATATTTCAAGTTCCAAATGTGTTCTAAGGCTCCTTGTCACTCAACTAATAAGATAACATCTAGATCCTCCTAGCTGGGCAGACATAGGGGAATAATTTGTGTTAAGAAGTTGCCTTCTTTACCATGAATTCATTCTCTGAAGATTCACTTTGCCTTTGGAAATGTCACTAATCATTGCTACCCCTACCAATGCTCACATTTAATGTGGTTTAAATATGATATGGAGAATAAAAAACCTAGTAATTATGTATGGATATTCTTTTGTTTTTCTTTTATAGTTTATTGTCAAGTTGGTTTTATGTAACACCCAGTGCTCTTCCTGATAGACAAGTGCCCTCCTCCATGCCCATCACCCCCTTCTCCTCTCCCCCACCCCCCACAATTCAGCCCTCAGTTTGTTCTCAGTGTTCAAGAGTAGCTCATGGTTTACCTCCCTCCCTCTCCCCAACTAGTTTTCCCCCTTCCCCTCCCCCATGGTCCTCAGCTTAGTTTCTCCTATTACACTTATGAGTGAAAACGTATGGTATCTATCTTTCTCTGTCTGACTTAGATCACTTAGCATGACACTCTTGAGTTCCATCCATGTTGCTAAGAATGGCCAGATTTCATTCTTTCTCATTTCCATTTAGTATTCCATTGTATATATAAACCACATCTTCTTGATCTGATATGGATAGTCTTAAAAGCTGAAAATTCATAATGCATTCTTATGAGTTTCCCTATAAGACTGTCTCCCTGTGTTACTTTTGAGGATCCTGTCGGAAAAACCATTGTCACCACCTTCCAGGAAGCTGTTCAATACTTTTACATTTCTCACATTTCCTACCTATTCATGTACTCTTCCTAGCAATTGTGACACTATTGTTCTAAGAAGTATCAGAGCTGGAATTTGATCCAGGTCAAACCTGACTAATGTTTAGATGTTTCTAGGGAACCTGTATTTTTAGGATATGGGGAAATTGCTTATCCTTACTGAACGCTAATAATTACAAATTAGTTAAAATGTTAGCTTTTCAAATGTATCCTCTCCACAAACAGTATGCCTGGGGAATCTGCATTTCTTCAATATATGTCTAGAATGAGGAGCACCTAGGGGGCTCAGTTGATTAAGTGTCCGAGTTCAGCTCAGGTCAAGATCTCATAGTTCCAGAGTTCAAGACCCACGTCAATCTCTCCACTGTCAGCAGTTCAGATCCTCTGCCCCCTACTCTCTTCCCTCTCTC
Organism: Mungos mungo; assembly: GCA_004023785.1. Taxonomy (NCBI): domain Eukaryota; kingdom Metazoa; phylum Chordata; class Mammalia; order Carnivora; family Herpestidae; genus Mungos; species Mungos mungo. The sequence continues at coordinate 4,630 of PISW01008416.1, forward strand.
TTTATCATGCTCTCTCTCACTCTCTCAAAACTAAATAAATATTAAAAAATAAATGACTGGAATGAAATCTCTATGAGGCACCAATTATTTTGTAAGATGAATTTTTATAAAGATTGTGTTAAGATATTCTCTACCAAATACCTTAAGTGTATTTCCCTCTGTTTTTAGGGAAGGCATCATTTTTTTGTTCCATTGAGGAGAGTTGCTGCAGTGTGATAGGCTTATAGGATAAAGAGTTTGCCTGAGCGGCAGCAAACAAATAATGCATGCTCATGCAGAAATTGCTTTCTTACACCAAGACATGAAGGTTTCCTAACAGCCACATGTCTTTTCACCATAGAAGGAATGTTCTTCTCCGTTTTCTACCTGCCTCCCTCAGTGCCATGATGTTGGCCAATACACTTACCCTCGGATAATATCACTGGATTATACACTATTACATATCATAAAATGTGTCCTCAATTTGATGGAAATGTCTGAAAAGAGATTTGTAAGTAACTTCATATCATTGGATGATTGCTTTCAGGGGAAAAGATCAGCACAAAGAAATTATATTAAATACTGAAGTGTTAGGCCATGACTTTTTCACTACTGCCTGTCAAGGATAATTGAAATTATGGAGAGTTGCTATTTATTATTTTTCTCTTTTAAGATAATAACATTACTTGTTTGAATCCTCCACAGTAAAACAAGTAGATATTCATTTGCTGCATTCATCCACAACCAATAGAAAAGTGTAAGAAAGGAAAATCTCCCACAATGACATCACATACAGTCCATCATTATTAATATCTTGTATTTATCTATAGCCTGTTTGTACATATAATTATGTTTTGCAGTTACTTATATTTTATAAAAATTATGTTATATTGAAAATAACACTTGGGGCTTTCCTCTCTCAAACTCACTTTATGCATTTAATTATTTTAAAGCACTTATGTATTTTCCTCATGTCATTAAATATTCTCACAATACAGTTTTACTTGCTTGTCATATCCCATCATAACGAAGTAATTATATAATTAATAGTTCTAATCCTGAACATTAATGTTGCTTCCATTTGTTGTATAATATGTTCTAGAGGCCATTATGTATATAAATCTTTTTATCTTCATCAGATTAATTTCACATTTAAGAAATGGTAAAAAAAAAATTAATAAAATGCTTTCCATACTTATTCCCAAAGTAGTCTTTTGAAAAATGTGTCTCTGTGTATAACCCCACCATTTGTAAATGAGAATCTCTATTTTCCAAAGCCTTGGGGATTTGAGCATTATTACTTTGGGTATAATTTTTTAAAGCTTTTTCCTACCAAATAATCCTAATTGATAATTGTTTTTTTTGGTACTTTTCTTACATAGAAGGTCACCACTTTATTTTAAATGGTTATTTCAGTACAAAATCATCATTACACTTCCCTGATCCTATAATGTTTTAAATTAATAATAAATGTATTATTTTACACTTTTGTATGTTATTTGACTGAACTCACCAGTAAAAAACAATGAATATCTGAGGCTCCCCATCTTTCAATGATGTTTAGCCCAATTAACATGACATTAATTATGATGAGTTCTTTTAGGCCTGAGGCTGCCCAAGAGATGGGCTGGAAGTGTTCAGGGATGAGTTAACCATTTAGTAGGATGTTTTAGGTGTGTGGTTGCCCCTTTGAAGGTATGTCTAACCTTGCGTTCTAAGAATCTATGAAAAAGGAAGAGATAATTTTAGTATCCTCTTTTTGGTCTGTCTCATTATAACACAGCAGTGAGTGCACTCCTCAGTTGTGTGTGTAGCTGGTTTTATCCTTAACTCTGATCTTTTCCAAGAGCACTGCTCAAGAATCATCTGCAGATTCATTATTATGTTATATAGAACAAAATGGCAGTCCAGAGATTACTTTTCAGATCCTCTCTGAACATGAAAGTACTGCTTGTACTCAGATTTTTTAGCAGAAATATCTAAATTCACTGCCTTTATCCAGGGACTGCTTTTATATTCCTTCTACCATTCCAGTTCCTGAACATTTAGGCACAAAAATGACAAATATTTCATATTTGCTTTCTGACTGTTCCTCATCGTATTTTGGGAAATTGAACCCAACGTTCCTTCTTGGGTCTGAGAAACACTGGAACTAGTGGCTATAATTTTGAGTTAGCTTTGGCATACCTTGAAGAGCCACATACTCTTCCAGGAAGTAGCCCCTGTAAATGCAAGGTAATATGCAGTGGCATAGGGAATAGCACTGTTTGCTCTTACCATTACCAAGTCTACAATGGATCTGATGAGAGTCCTATCTTTCCTGAAGATGTCAAATGGTATTTTCCTGAATTCTGTGACTGACAATGGACAAACAATGGAAAGTAAATTTAATCAACTGTCCCTGGCCTTGGAAGTGAAGATGGCCTGTCTCTCTGCAAAGAAGTGGGTTGCTCTATATATTTTCATGAAAAGAAATGTCATGTGCTTTATTGTTTTTGTCTGCTCCAGTGCATGGGGAGCAATTACGTGAAAAAATGAAAAGGTCCTTGGTGACTATTCAAACCACTAATGAATCAAAAGTGAAATTAACTTTGGCAAACCAAACAAAGCAAGGAAAAGCAAAGGAAAAAATCTTAACCAGCACCTGTGGGGCAGTGTCCACAGAGGTAAGAAATGTAATCAAAACATTATCAGGGACAGAAAAAAAAAGTCAGATGATGAAATGATTTTCACCATGATCTTTTTGCTGTGTTCAAATGCTGGGAGTCATCTGATGAATTTTGGTGTAGGACATACTCATACGATCTACTCAAGTCAATCTTCCCCATCTGATTATTGGTTCTTATTTTTAAAAAATATTTATTTTACTTTTGAGAGACAGGGAGAGAGAGAGAGTAAAAGCAGGGAAGGGACAGAGGAAGAGGGAGACCCAAGCAAGCTCCACACTTTCAGTGCAGAGTCCGATGTGGGACGCCATTTCCTGAACCTGTGATATCCTGACCTGATCTGAGACCAAGGGTCAGACACTGAAGCAACTGAGCCACCTAGGTGGCCTTGGTATTATTTCTTAAATGCTTTATTTTAATGATTATAGGAATGAATGTTTATTTTATCTTATTAATTACGTAGGTAGTTCTGCCATGGGTCCTTTTTTTAGTGTAATATTTATTTATTTATTGAGAGAGCGAGCACAGGCTTGGGAGTGGCAGAGAGATAGAGAGAAATCACAAGCAAGTTCCATGCCATTAGCACAGATGCTTGATATGGGGCTTTAACTCACAAATCTTACATCATGATCTGAGACAAAAGCATGAATCAGACATTCAACCAGCTGAGCCACCCAGGTGCCTCCATGGGTCCTATTACAATAGAACTCACTTTCATTCACATATTTATTAGTCACTGTTAATTCATAAGTAAAGTGTTGCTATTTCATACTCAAAACTTACAGGGAACTTGCTAAACCCAAACATGTCATTCACCTTACCAAAAATGCAGGGTTTGGGTGTGTTGTGTTCAGTATCCACTATTTTATCCCAAGTCCAGTGATTTTCTCGATAATACAGCAGTTATAGCTTTCATTTTTTGAGTACTCTGCACTCTGTTTTCCACATGGCTGAGCTAATTTTCATTCTCACCAACAGTGCTTAAGGGTTCCTTTTTCTTCACATCCTCAGCAATACTTGTTGTTTCTTTTCCTTTTGATACTAGTCATTCTTACAGTATACCTCCTCAAATCTTTACTTGTTGCCTTCATTTGGGGTATTTCTCCATTGATCCTGTTAATTTGGGTTTCTCTCTAAACTAGTATTTATGTACGTGCACCATAATTCTTACTCCTTATTGTGGCAATATTCTTAAGCTTTTTTGTCTTCTCTGGGATTAAAACTACCTGGCTGGCTTTTGGAAATGTCCCTGTTGTTTTCCAGAAAGTGCTATCACTTATGTGTGGTTTCTCCCTTGCCCACAGATCCTACTTTGTTTTTCTGTTTTCTTCCACTTTTTATTTAAATCTAATTAGTTAACAGATAGTCTAATACTCTTTTTAGAGTAGAATTTAATGATTCTAAATATAACACGCAGTGCTAAACACAACAAGTGCCCTCCTTAATGCCTTCACCTATTCAGCCCATCCCCCATCCACCTCATTCCATTGATCTTCAGTTTGTTCTTTATCATTAAGAGTTTCTCAAGGTTTGTTTTCCTCTCTTTCCCCGCCCTTTCCCATGTGTTCATGTATTGCGTTTCTTCAATTCCACATATAAGTGGAATCAGATAGTCTTTGTCTTTCTTGGATAATTAGGCTTTTCCCATTGGGTGGCTATTGTTGTTAATGTTGCTCTAAACATTGAGGTGCATGTACCCCGTCAAATCTGTATTTTTGTATCATTTGTGTAAATATTGAGTCATGCAATTGCTGGATCATAAAGCAGTTCTATTTTTAACTTTTTAAGGAATCTTCATACTGTCTTCCTGAATGGCTGCACCAGTTTGCATTCCCACTAACAGTGCAAGAGTGTTCCCCTTTCTCCACATCCTTGCCAACACTTCTTGCTTTTTGTTTTCTTAATTTTAGCCATTCTGACAGGTGTAACGTAGTATCTCATCATGGTTTTCATTTGTATTTCCCTGATGATGAGTGATGTTTGACATATTTTCATGTGTCTGCCAGCCATCTGGAGGTCTTCTTTGGAGAAATGTCTATTTGTGTCTTCTGCTCTGTGGGAAGCTGCAAAGATTCAGCTGCTTGGCCATTTACTAGCGGGAAATGTCACTCCCTGAGGGGAGTTGCAAAAATAGGCAGGGAAGCACCACTCCCTGTCAGGAGAAGCCAGAAAAACAAAGATCGGTCGCCTACAGGCAGGGTGGTATTGGCCCTTCAGTGCTGTGCTAAAAACCTTAGTTTGGTTCCTCTTTTACTCCAGTCTTAATCCCTTAACCCTGTTTCCTAGCAACCGACCTATGTCAGCAGCCTTGTTTTCCTGCCTTGAAACCTTTATAAGATACAGTGTTTTCTGAATAAAGAAGAAGAGGCTTGATCAGAAATCATGTGTTGTCTCCACTCTCTGCGTCTCCCTCCTGCCCTATTTCTCTCTCCCTCCCTCAGGAATGAACCCGCAAGGATTTACCACCCTGCCGGCTGGGGCGGGACCGGACACTGCTCATCTTAGGCTGGGTTTTAGATAGCTTTCCTGGACTCTGTCACTGCTGCACTTAGAAGGATGCACAGAAAGCTGGTTGCAGAGTGCAGGGAGGTGTGGTTTTAGCACTTCAGGTGTTAGAGATGTCCATGTTGCAAGTGGGGAGATCCTTGGGTGAAGTTCATTTATATGCTTGGGGGTGGACTTCCTGCTGAAGGAGTGCAGTCAGCATGACTCATTTCTTTCCTGCCTTTTGATATATATTTTTTAAATGTTTTATTTATTTTTGATACAGAGAGAGACAGAGCATGAAAGGGGGAGGGGCAGAGAGAGAAGGAGACACAGAACTGGAAGCAGGTTCCAGGCTCTGAGCTAGCTGTCAGCACAGAGACTGATGCGGGACTTGAACCCACGAATGTGAGATCTGACCTAGGCCGAAGTCGGAGGCTTAACCAACTGAGCCACCCAGGCGCCCTGCCTTTTGATATTTTTATCCACCTGTTTCATGATCTCCTTCTCCCCTTTAGTCATATGGGTCCCACCTCAATTCTTGGGTAGGTTTCTTCAGCAGCATCCCACATAGCTCAGAGAGCTAGGAACTGAGTCAGTGCTCCCCATTTCCCTTATGGGAGGGGTTGCTGAACTGATAGTTCAGTTCTGCATTGTGATGCCGGAGGGGAGGGGCAATCCTGGCAAGGTTCTTCTTTCCCTGTCTTCTCTGTCCAAACTTGTTTTCCTTTGTGCCAGTGGTGTTGTGGAATCTCCCTTGAGGAGGGGTAGAATTTTACATATTCTGTCTTGTTTATGGGTATTTGCTTGAATCAGTACTTTTCAGGTTTTCCCTGACCCTGGCTAAGAGGGATAGGGCCAGGTCTTTGGCTTCGCTGCTTCTGCTGTTCACATTGCAATCTCTCTGCCTGTTACTGGGTGAAGGGGTGGGTGAAGTGCCTTCTGGCCTGTGGGTCTGGATCCTACAAGTCCCACAGAGGCACTTCCATTCATGGATTATGCTTAATCTGTTGTTAGAAAAAATAGGGACATCTTATGCCAGCATGACGTTGACATCACTCCACACCTTCAATTATAAGATGAATAAGTTCATAGAGCTAATGTACAGCATGGCACTATAGTTAAGAATGCTGTGTTGTGTTGTGTACACAATATTTAACACTGTGTTGATATTTGCTAAGAAAGTCAATCCTAAACATTCTAGCCACACATAGATAAAAAAATGGTAACTACATGAGGTGATGCTTGTGGTCATAACATTATTGTTGTAATCATTTCACATATTACATAATACAAATCATCACTCTGTACACTTCAAAAATACACAATTTTATTTGTTGATTATACCTTAAGAAAGCTAAAAGGGATAGCAAAGAAATACTATGAACAACTGTATACACACAAATTTGATGACTTAAATAATATGGACCAATTCTTTAATAATAGAAAATACCACAACTACCAAAACTGAAACACATAATTTGAATAACCCTATGAATATTCAACATGGTATAGAGATGAATTCTTCCCAAACTCTTGTACAAGTTTAATACAGTTTCTATCAATATCCAAGCAAGATTTAAAAGATTATTTTAGTATAGTTGGCACACAATGTCACATTAGTTTTAGGCATACAGCACAGTGAGATAACAATCTTATGCAATAAGAATTTTTTATGTATATGGACAAAACATTTAAGATTTATATGGAGAATCAATATGATAATACTTTAAATACCTCTTTTGTTAATTATTAATAAAGAATCTTATAAATGGAATAATTCTACAGGCAGGCATACATTAACGAATTATCAGGAACATGAAATATAAGATTATTATTTAATTATCCACTCAAAGCAGGGATAACTATTGGCCACTGGTCGTAAGTAGTAAATTTATTTTTTTAAAGTTTCTTCATTCATTTTCACAGTGAGAAAGCACGAATCACGGAAGGACAGGGAGAGGGAGAGAGAATCCCAAGTAGGCTCCGTGCTGTCAGCACAGAGTGTGACATTAGGCTCAAACCCAGGAGGCATGAGATTATGATCTGAGCTGAAGTCTGATGCTCACCTGGTGAGCCCCAGTGGAAAATTTATTCTACAAAGTAAGTGACTTTTTAAAAAACAAAAACATTAGTTATTCAAGTTTTAACATTTTTAGAATGAAATTATTTAAGGGAAAATACTCAAGATAATTGGAATTTAAAGGGCTGGAAATAGTGATAGAATAATATAACCAAATATAATCAAGTGAAGTGATCATTATGCTGAAAATTTAGAACAGATAATTATTTTGAATACAGAATAGGGAGAAATAGAGAAATAAGAAATAAAATTTATGCCATTACCAATGAATCAATTAATTCTAATATCCATACAGTGTGCTACACAGAAAAAGAATAGTTGGAAAGACACATTAGATGAAATTATAGAAAACAACTTTTTCGTGGTCAATAAGATTTTAATTGCTGAATGGGAATCTAGATGAAAAAAATGAATTAAATACATAGTAGTAACTTTAAGAATAGTATAAATACATAGAAAAATTCTAAATGCTCTCAAGAATAATTATGTCTCAGTGTACAATGTATAAAAATAGACACTGTATTGGAACTGGTATTTACAAGAGGAAATTACTCCAGAAAAAATTATATTAATAGAAATTTATATACCTGGGAAAGGGATCATTCAAGTGTTGTTAAAAATCAACACAATTTAAGAAATCAAAGGACTCAGGGAGTTTAGCTTTTATTAGAAGTGAAAAATTATTAAATAGTATACTGTAACAAGAAACAAAATGCTTTAATCCAGGAGAGGAAAATATCTGTAGAGTTACAGGAGTGGAAATGGGTAACACTTATTCTTAAATTTAGAGTGTTATTCACAATAAAAAGAAAAATAATTCTCATTGCAAAATAAAATACTAGACTATAGCATCCTGTAAAATGGTCCAAAATAAGGAGAAAGGGAAAAAAACTGTCAGAGTGACTTGTCCTGTTGGGAACAAGGGTCTAGATATTTTCAGTTACTAGTAATGACAATAAAAACGGAATTAAGTATGTATGCCAAAGCTTTAAGGATAATGCACAACAATAGAAATGCACTTACCACTACAGAACTATACTCCAAAAGCAGTGGAGATGGTAAATTTTGTTATGTATATTTTACTAAAATTATGAAAAATAAAATAACATATAAACAAAAATAAAAATATAGCTTAATATCGATTGTTAATATACAGCAATAAATGTTCAGTTTTGGCCTTAGTACAGCAAACAGAGTAAGGCAAGGATCAATAGAAATACAAAATACGGGGCAGTGTGATTTGAACAAATTCATCAAGAGGGAATGCAAAATTGCCAGGGGCACATGTCTAACATTCAAAGAGATCCTATCAAAAATGCACATTTTGAAATATCAAAATTTTTTGTGCTCAGTTGAAGTCATGGATTTCATGATTTCAGGAAAAACACCTACGGAAACAGCTAAGAGGATTTAGGGATGACGTGTGAGAAATATCAGTGTTACAAAGGTGAGTAGGGGAAGAGATAACTACAAAAGAGAAAACAGAAGGGGGAAAAAAAAAACCCAAACCCAAAATACACAAAAACCTCCTGGAGTGTGGATATCATGCAAACAATGTGTCAAGAACACCATAAAAAGAGAGGAGTGATCGACAGCTCTAAATACAATGAAAGGTGGAAATAATATGGCTACACTTCATTGAGATTAAGGAAATATCAGGGAAACTTATCATGAAGAGTTCAGTGGAGTGGTGTGTTCGGGAAGCATATCATAAGCTGCTGAAGAAATCGTTGGAAATCAGGAATCAGAGAAAATGATTAGCAGTTAAGGCTAGAGGTCAGATTGGTGAATGCATTTAATACTTAAAGACGTGATTATGACATCAGTGACTTGATAAGAAGGTCTAAGTGTTTCAGCCAGACTGTTATGTCAAAGACACAGAGACCAATCGAGACCACTGAAGCCAGATTAAGGGAGTTTTTATTACTGGCTGGGACTGCACAGAGTTAACTACACAGAACTCTACATGTGGGGCCCCGGGACCAAGGACTCAGGGCTTTTTATGTGAGCAAGCAGGCAAGCAGGCAGTACAGAACAGAACTGAGCGGTTATTGCAAAAAGGCTACAAAGTGATAAAGAGAGCGGCCCTTAACCTGGTTGTAGGAAAACACTTATTATTTTGAAGGCAAGGTTTAGGGTTTAGGGGAGTTTGAAGGGAATGGCCATTATCTCAAGGACAAAGCATGCAAACTGTGTCATGAACAACCATTAGCAGGGGACATTAACCCTTGTCTTCTTATCTGTTTTTTTCCTTGCACCTGAGGATAGTCAGGCCCAGAAGGTAAACTCTGGGTCCAGCTGGAAGGACTGAGGCTAAATTCATGTGCCACAAGACAAAGACTGAAGTACAAAGCCTTAAGTATATTCTTGAGTTGTGTACAAAACATTTCTCACTTGTATCAAAACGCTCTCTGTCATGCACCAAAGTGAGCAGTCAGTAAAAATCAGAGGAGGGCAACAACAGTTTGAGAAAACCATGGGAAAGATCTGGGAAAGATTTTTTATTTTTAAAAAAGTGTCTTTTTTATTTTGAGAGAGACAAAGAGAAAGTGAGTAGGGAAAGGGTGCAGAGAGATTGAGACCGAGAACATCCCAAACAGGCTCCAAGGACTATTTTATTTATTTATTTATTTATTTTATAAAGGTTCATTTTTAAAAATTATTTCTTTAATTTTTTAAAAATAGTTTATTGTCTAATTGGTTTCCATACAATACCCAGTGCTCTTCCCCACAAGTGCCCTCCTCCATCAACACCACCTGTTTTCGCCCCTCTCTCTTCCCATTCAACCCTCAGTTCGTTTTCAGTATTCAATAGTCATTCAAGTTTTGTGTCCCTCTCTCTCCCCAACTCTTTCCCTCTTCCCCTCCCCATGGTCCTCCATTAGGTTTCTCCTGTTATCCTGTTAGACCTATGAGTGCATACAAATGGTATCTGTCCTTCTCTGCCTGACTTATTTCACTTAGCATGACACCCTCGAGGTCCATCCACTTTCCTACAAATGGCCATATTTCATTCTTTCTCATTGCCATGTAATACTCCATTGTATATATATACCATATCTTCTTGATCCATTCATCAGGTGATGGACATTTAGGCTTTTCCATGATTTGGCTATTGTTGACAGTGCTGCTATGAACGTTGGGGTACATGTGCTCCTATTTACCAGCACTTCTGTATCCCTTTGGAAAATCCCTATCAGTGCTACTGCTGGGTCATAAGGGAGTTCTATTGATAGTTTTCTGAGGAACCTCCACATTGTTTTCCAGAGCGGCTGCACCAGTTTACATTCCCACCAACAGTGTAGGAGGGCGCCTGTCTCTCCACACCATCGCCAGCATCTATAGTCTCTTGATTTGTTCATATTAGCCACTCTGACTGGCATGAGGTGGTATCTCAGTGTGGTTTTGATTTGTGTTTCCTTGATGATGAGTGATGTTGAGCATTGTTTCCTGTGCCCATAGACCATTGGATGTCCTCTTTGGAGAAGTGTCTGTTTATGTCTTCTGCCCATTTCTTCACTGGGTTATTTGTTCTTCAGGTGTGGAGTTTGGTGAGTTCCTTATAGATTTTGGATACTAGCCCTTCGTCTGATATGTCATTTGCAACTATCTTTTCCCATTCTGATGGTTGCCTATTAGTTTTCTTGATTGTTTCCTTTACAGTGCAGAAGCTTTTTACCTTGATTTGATCCCAATAGTTCATTTTTGCTTTCATTTCCCTTGCCTTTGGGGATGTGTCGAGTAGGAAATTGCTGCGGTTGAGATCAAGGAGGTTGTTTCCTACTTTCTCTTCAAGGGTTTTGGTGGTTCTCTGTCTCACATTCAGGTTCTTCAGCCATTTTTGAGATTATTTTTGTGTATGGTGTAAGAAAGTGGTCTAGTTTCATTCTTCTGCAGGTTGCTGACCAGTTTCCCAGCACCACCTGCTAAAGAGGCAGTCTTTTTTCCATCGGATACTCTTTCCTGCTTGTCAAAAATTAATTGTCCATACATTTGTGGACCCAGTTCTGGGTTCTCTATTCTATTCCATTGGTCTATGTGTCTGTTTTTGTGCCAATACCATACTGTCTTGATGATGACAGCTTTTTAGTAGAGGCTAAAGTCTGGGATTGTGATGCCTCCTGTTTTGGTTTTCTTCTTCAATATGACTTTGGCTATTTAGGGTCTTTTTTGGTTCCATATGAATTTGAGGATAGCTTGTTCTAGCTTTGAGAAGAATGTTGGTGCAATTTTGATGGGGATTGCATTGAATGTGTAGATTGCTTTGGTTAGTAGTGACATTTTCACAATGTTTATTCTTCTGACCCATGAAAAGGGAATGTTTTTCCATTTCTTGGTGTCTTCTTCAATCTCTTTCATAGTTTTTCAATAGTTTTCATCATATAGGTCTTTTACATCGTTGGTTACGTTTACTCCTAGGTATATAATGGTTTTTATGTGCAATCGTGAATGGGATCAGTTTCTTGATTTCTCTTTCTGCTGCTTCATTATTTGGGTATAGAAATGCAACTGATTTCTGTACATTGATTTTGTTCCCTGCAACTTTACTGAATTCATTGATCAGTTCTAGAAGGTTTCTGGTGGATATGCCAGGTTTTCCATGTAGAGTATCATGTCATCTGCGAAAAGTGAAAGTTTGACTTCTTCTTTGCCAATTCTGATGCCTCTTATTTCCTTTTGTTGTCTGATTGCTGATGCTAGGACCTCCAGCACTATGTTAAACAATAGTGGTGAGAGTGGACACCCTTGTCGTGTTTCTGATCTCAGGGAGAAAGCTCTCAGTTTTTCCCCATTGAGAATGATATTAGCTGTGGGCTTTTCATAAACTGCTTTTATAATGTTTAGGTAAGTTCCTTCTATTCAGATTTTCTCAAGGGTTTTTATTAAGAAAGGGTGCTGTATTTTGTCAAATGCTTTTTCTGCATCTATTGACAGGTTCATATGGTTTTTATCTTTTCTTTTGTTAATGTGATGGATCACACTGCTGGATTTGCGAATATTGAACCAGCCCTGTATCCCAGGAATGAATCCCACTTGATCATGATGGATAATTCCTTTTATATGCTGTTGAATTCGATTTGCTAGTATCTTGTTGAGTATTTTTGCATCTGTATTTATTAAGGATATTGGTCTGTAGTTCTCTTTTTTTGCTGGGTCTCTGTCTGGTTTGGGTATCAAAGTGATGCTGCCTTCATAGAATGAGTTTGGAAGTTTTTCTTCTATTTCTATTTTTTGGAATAGTTTGAGAGGAATGGATATGAGCTCTGCTTTAAATGTCTGGTAGAGTTTCCCTGGGAAGCCATCTCACCTGTGTTCTTATTCTTTGGGAGATTTTTGATAACGGATTTGATTTCTTCACTGGTTATTGCTCTATTCATGCCTTCTGTCTCTTCCCGTTTGAATTTTGGCAGTGCATGTGCATGTAGGAATTTTTCCATTCCTTCTAAGTTGTCCAGTTTGTTGGCATATAATTTTTTATAGTAATCTCTGATGACTGCTTGTATTTCTAAGGGATTGGTTGTAGTAGATCCTTTTTCCTGCATGATTTTGTCTATCTGGGTGCTCTCTCTTTTCTTTCTGAGGAGCCTGGCTAGAGGTTAATCAATTTTGTTTATTTTTTAAAAAACCAACTCTTGGTTTCATTGATCTGTTCGACTGTTCTTTTGGATTCTATATTGTTTATTTCTGCCCTGATCTTTATTAATTCTTTTCTTCTGCTGGATTTGGGGTGCTCTTGCTGCTTCCCTTCTAGTTCCAGTAGGTGCTCCGTTAGATTTTGAAATTGCACTTTTTCTAGTATGTTGAAATTGGACTGGAGTGCAATATAGTTTCATCTTAGGACTGCCTTTGCTGTGTCCCAGAGATTTTGGATTGTTGTATTTTAGTTTTCATTTGTTTCCATATATTTTTTAATATCTTCTCTAATTGCCTGATTAACCCAATAGTTCTTTAGTAGGGTGGTTTTTAACCTCCACATTTTTGGAGGTTTTCCGGACATTTTCATGTGGTTAATTTCAAGTTTCATAGCATTGTGATCTGAAAGTGTGCATGGTATGATCTCTATTCCTTTATACTTATGGAGGGCTGCTTTATGCCCCAGTATGTGATCTATCTTGGAGAATGTACCATGTGCACTCAAAAAGAAGGTGAATTTCCTAACTTCAGGATGCAGAGTTCTAAATATATCTATCAATTCCATCTGTTCCAATGCGTCGTTCAGGTCCATTTTTTCTTTAGTGATTTTCTGTGTGGTTTATCTATCCATTGCTGTCAGTGGAATATTAAAGTCCCCTGCAATTAGCACATTCTTATTAGTAAGATTGTTTCTTTCTGTGATTAATTGTTTTATGTATTTGGGCGCTCCCGATTTTGGCGCATAGATGTTTATAATTGTTAGCTCTTCCTGATGGAGAGATCCTGTAATTATTATATAATGTCCTTCTTCATCTCTTGTTACTGCTTTTACTTTAAAGTCCAGTTTGTCTGATATCAGTATGGCTACTCTGGCTTTCTTTTGGATTCCAGTCGCCTGATAGATATTTCTCCATTCCTTTACTTTCAACTGGAAGGTATCTTCAGGTCTAAAACGAGTCTCTTGTAGACAGCAAATAGATGGATTTTGGTTTTTTTTTTTTTTTTTTATCCATTCTGCTACCCTGTGTCATTTGGTTGGAGCATTCAGTCCATTTACATTCAGTTTATTATTGAAAACTATGGGTTTAGTGTAGTTGCGTTCTCCATAGGATTCATGTTTATAGTGGTGTCTCTGGCACCTTGTATTCTTTGCAACATTTCCCTCATAGAGTCCCTCCTAGGATTTCTTGTAGGGCAGTTTGGTGGCCATGAATTCTCTCAACTTAGTTTATTTGGGAACACCTTTATCTCTCCTATTTTGAATGGCAGGCTTGCTGGATAAAGGATTCTTGGCTGCATGTTTTTTCTGTTCATCCCATTGAAGATTTCCTGCCATTGCTTCCTGTCCTGTCAAGTTTTATTAGGTGGGTCTGTAACCACTCTGCAAACTTTCCCTTTGTATGTGAGGTTCTTTTATCGCTAGCTGCTTTCAGAATTTCTATTTACCTTTATATTTTGCCAGTTTCTCTATGATATATCGTGCCAAAGGTAGATTCAAATTACGTCTTAAGGGGGTTCTTTGTGCCTCTTGAATTTGAATGTCTATTTCTTTTCCCAGATTTGGGAAATTCTCAGTTATTATTTGGTCTTGTATCTTTTCAGGAACTTTGTCTGTCTTTCTCTTCAGGAATTCCTATGGTATGGATGTTGCTCTGTTTGATTGTATCACTCAGGTCTCGAATTCTCCTTTCCTGCTCTTGGATCAATTTCTGTCTCTTTTTTTTTCAATTTCCTCTTTTGCTGTAACTTTATCTTATAATTCACCTATTCTTATCTCTACGTCAATCCTTGAGGTGGCTGCCTCCATTGTATTATGCACCTCATTTGTAGCCTTTTTTTTTTTTACCTCATCACACCTATTTTCAAAGTTCCTAATCATTGTCTCAGTTGCTTCTTTGATGCTTTTTTCAACCCCAGCCATTAATTTTATGGCAAGTTTTTTTTTTAATTCTTGATTCGGTATGTTGTCTATATCTGCCTTGAGCAGTTCTGTGGCTGTGACTTCTTCCTGGAGGTTCTTCAGGGGAGAGTTTCTTCGTTTTGTCATTTTTGCTAGTTCGCTTTCTGTCTCTTGTCAGCTTTAAAAAGCTCCTTGTGCACTGTGAACCTGTTAATATTGCTCTGTTAAAGGAGGCTTATTGACTGTCTAGGACCTGTCCTTTCAGGAAATATTCTTTTAATGGTGTCTCTCAGTTTCTCTTGTTTTGCCCTTGATTATTTTATTTCCCTACTCAGCCAATTTGGGACTCGCTGTCATGCACACTTCGGCTTGTTTCTTGGGTTAGCCCTAAGAAGGAAAACAGACAGACAAACACAGAGGGAACAGAGGCACACAAACACACAGACAAATCAAACAAACAAACAAATTCAAAGGTGGAAATGAAAGAATGAAAATGGAGAGGAAAGAGACGAAAAGAAGAGAACAAAATAATAAAGGGGGTGAGAGACAATGAAGGACAAGGCACAGTCTAAAAGTGTATGACCAATTGAGGGGAGAGATAAGGATGAGAGACAGGAGAATATATTTGGATTCCAGGAAAGAAAGAAAAAAGAGGGAGAATGGAGAAAGGAAAATAAGGAGTAAAAATTTAAAAAATAATTTAAGTAAAAAAGGTAATAATACAAAACAAGTACAAAAAAAAAGAAAAAAGAAGAAAAAAGAAAGAAAAAGGATAAAAAAGAAAAGAAAAGGAAAAAAAAGCAGCAGCTACCCCTTGTGCATAGGCGTTGTTTGGTGTAGTAGATCTCAGGGGCTGCTCTCAGAAGCTCCGTATTGATGGCCGCAGAGAGTAGAATGGTAGCACCCCAAGCTCCGTTGGATCTCAGCACTGTAGGCTACTCTAATGAGTCCAATCTCCTTGTGCCACAGCTTAACCAAGTTGTATTTTCCAGGCCTGCCTCGGTTCAAAGTCCTAGTCCATGCACTTTTATGGTACCTCAGATGAGATGTACTTGCTTTGGTGGCTGGCTTCTTAGGGGGAGGGATCAGTTTCTCTTGGCTCAGGCCAAGAAATCAGGGATTTGCACTGCCTCTGCCTGAGGCAAGGTGTGCTGCCTAAGGCGAGATGCACAGTAGGAGGTGAAGTGCACGCCCTCACATACACCACTGTGGTCTCCTAGCCCCGAGCAGGGATAGAGATCATGTAGGGGGAGGGAGTAGTTTCTCTTGTCGCAGGCTGGTATTTGCCGTGCTGCTGCCCGAGGCGCTGGGTGCTGTGGAAATGAGCTACGTGCTCCTGTAGCCAGAGTGCTCACCCCAGGCTCCACTGCTGTGGACTTTCTTCTGGGATCCCATAGGGGTATGGGCTATTTTTTCCCTGTTGGCACCCGGGATTCGGGATTCCTGCAACCAATGCGGGGGGCGAGATGCCCAGTGGAAATGAGGTTTTTGTTCCCACTCTTGCAGCTGAGGTCAAAGTTAGCGTCCCTGGCGCTGCTGCCATGGCCACTGACTCCCGGCCGAGATGGTGCAGGGCTGGAAGCTGTTCTTTCCCTTGTGCCACCCAGGTTCGAGATTTGGGCTACCCAGCAGATATATATGGAGAGAGAGTTTTTCTCTCTGATTGCAGTTAAACATTCTTTATCTCTTCTCCAGAGACAGTACTACGAGCGTGTTCAGTTTCTCTTTCTCTTCCTTTGTCTTTCAGGGGCTCACGCACTTGCCCTGTGTTGGGCTGGGGCTCCCACCTCCCCTGCCCTTCTCGGGCTGGCCTGTTTTCCAATCTCCCCAGTTAGCATTCACTGACTCAGGTATTGTTGAGGTGTCTTCCTTTTGGAGTCTGTATTTTCTCCTTCGGCTCTTGCAGATGAGAGTAATGTCCTTCTCAGTTCGATAGATGGGGCAGATGAAGTTTACAGAGCTCCCTTCCTCTCTGCAATCTTGGCTCCTCCTCCAGACTATATTATTTAAAGAATCCCTAAATATTTTATTTTTCTCAAATACAGATCATGACCATTTAGTAGAGTATGAAATCAATTTGATGATATTTGGATTTATTTTTAATGATATAAATTAGAATAGAAAGCATCAGAAAGCAAGGTAGACAACTGTCCTTTGGGCCATTTTTTTTTTATTTCGCTCATATGCAAGTGTGTGTGTGTGTGTGTGTGTGTGTGTTTATGTTTCTGTGTTTGTGTGTGTGCATGTATAGTGGACTGCAATATAAAATGTGAATCTTACCATAAATTGTGGTCAACGTATTTGAAAGCTAAGTTTCAAGTCTATTAAATGACATGAAAGCAGATCTGAGAGCATGAATTATTTTTTTTAAAAAATGTTCATTATAAAGGAAAACAAAATACCTCATGCAAAATACATTGTTTGGCTTTTCTAAACAACATTGTTTCTACCCTCCTCTCAGATCATAAATCCCTCGGTTTTACCTGCAGATTCGGCAGAAGTCAGGACCCAGGAATGAGAAACCATACTGTCCCTAACCACTTTCATCCTTCTGGGTTTGACAGATGACCCTCAACTACAGATTCTAACTTTGATATTTCTACTTATCACCTACATGCTGAGTGTAACTGGAAACCTGACAATCATTCTCATACTATTGGATTCTCATCTTAAGACTGCAATGTACTTTTTTTCTCCCAAAATTTTTCTTCTTAGAAATCTTCACTTCTGCTTGCCTTCCTAGATTCTCGTACAATATATCAATGGGTGATAGGACTATTACATATAATGCTCGTGCATGCCAGCTTTCTCTTACAGACCTTTTTGGTGTAACAGAATTTTTCTCCTTGGCCCCATGTCCCTGACTGATGTGTAGCTATCTGCAAACCCCTGTATTCCATGACCATCATGAACCACAGGGTGTGTGAAAGACTTATCTTCTGCTGTTGGATGACTACTTGACTGATCATTATCCCACCACATCGTTTGGGATAGAGCCTAGAATTCTGTGACTCTAACGCCATTGACCACTTTGCCTGTGACGCTAATCCTATCCTGAAAATCTCACACTCAGACGCATGGTTCATTGCGCAGATGGTTATGTCGGCTGAATGTTAGTCTTCATCATACTCGTGTGTGTGTGATTTTGTCTTACCTGTGTATCATCAGAACAATTCTCTGATTCCCTTCTGCCCTGCAAAGGACAAAAGCTTTTCCTACCTGTTCTTCCCACATTATTGGAGTTTCTATAACCTATGGCAGCTGTATCTTTGTCTCTATCAAATCTTCAGCAAAAGATGAAAGGACCATTAATAAGGGAGTATTTATACTCACTGTTTCCATTTCCCCCATGTTAAATCCATTTGTTTATACTCTGAGGAAGCAACAGATGAACCAAGCCTTTAATGACTTAGTCAAGAGAGTTATATTGTTCTCAAAGAACTAGGAGAATGTGGGAGTCAGGATCCCTAAGCATATTTTCTTCAACTTTTATCCTGTTTTGTCTCTTCCTGATCTAGATTTGGGTTTCCATTCAG
Source organism: Mungos mungo (assembly GCA_004023785.1). Classification (NCBI taxonomy): domain Eukaryota; kingdom Metazoa; phylum Chordata; class Mammalia; order Carnivora; family Herpestidae; genus Mungos; species Mungos mungo. The sequence continues at coordinate 22,912 of PISW01008416.1, forward strand.
CACTGACCCTAATCATGTCACCCTCTGCATCTCCTTATAAGCTAACCTCTTAGAGAATGAGAATCTTTATTAAGAAAACATGAGAAGAGTTGTTTCAGGAAATCTAAGCATGACCTCATATTATTGTTTCCTTACCAATGCTGAAACGACAGGGAAATATCATATTACATATGATATATAAGAATATATCCCACACAATATTGGGAAATATCATAAAATATTGGTGTAATGTTATACAGCATTCACCAGAAAAAAACCTACTCAGGAAGAGAAATAATCTTAAAAAGAATCAGTACTTTTTCTAAGTGTAACAGGCAAAAAGTTTTCTAAAATCACAATATTGTAAAACAAGGAATATGTATAAAGATTTAAAATTTCAAAAGATCGTTTACTGATGAAGAAGCTTTAAAATCACCAGGATTCACAGATTTTATTGAATAGATCCAATACAATATAAGTTATTTAAAAATTATCAGAACATGGGACGCCTGGGTGGCTAAGTCGGTTGAGCGTCTGACTTAGGCTCAGGTCATGATCTCACTATTTGTGGCCCATTGTAAATGAAATGTTACATCTTGAATGTAGGGTATTTAAATTACGCAAACAAATGGCATCAGGCTCAAGGGAACTAAAAAGGGCTTGAAGATTGATAAACAAATAAATGAAAAGTAAGCAAAATATACTAGGAATGGGGAAAAGAGAAATGGAACATAATATGAATATTAATATCAATGTAATGATTTGCTTAAATTTTTAAAAAATGTTTATTTATTTTTGAAAGGGAGAGAGAGAGAGAGAGAGAGAGACAGACAGACAGAGAGACAGAGGGAGGGAAGGAACAGGAGAGAGGCAGAGGGAGATTCAGAATCTGAAGCAGGCTCCTGGCTCTGAGCTGTCAGCTTGGAGCTTGCCACGGGGCTAGAACTCAAAAATCGCGAGATCATGACCTGAGCCAAAGTCAGTCACTTAACCAACTGAACCACCCAGGCATCCCTAAAGTAAATTTGGAAGAACACTTTGACTGGCTGTGGCAGACACTGGTGATATCCTATCTGGTAGTTTTCTTCCCATGTCCATAATAACTGAACCTCAATTTTATACTGGGTGCAAATTGTGCAGATGAAATACTACCCAGCTTCTCTCTGAGAGGGCTGTGTGGCTAAGATTATGGCCATGATACACGTTGCAATGATTTTAATCACTGTTGTTGCTATAGAGCCATTCATTTCCCTATGAATAGTGCTTTAGGTGCATCCCACAAATTTTGATGTTCCTTTTCCAGTTGTGGATGTTTCTCAGGAAAATTTGTTACTGATTTCTGATTTAATTCCATTTGGCCAGATAACATATGTTGTATAATTTGAATCATTTCAAATTTAACAAGGCTTGTTTTAGAGCCCTGAATATTGTCTAACTTGATAAATATTACCTGTGAATCTTAAAAGAATTCTGCTCTTAGATTTTAGAGTGTTCTATGGATGTCAGATCATGTTGATAGAGTTAACTCTTTTGTATACTTAATAACTTTCTGGGTTATAATTCAGCAACTTATTGAGACATGCATCCTGACATTTCTTGCTATAATTGTGGTTTTTTCCTTCTCACCCTGCAGTTTTGTCAGTGTTTGTGTCACGTATTTTTGAAGTTCTATTTATTGAAAATTTTTCTAATATTTATTATTTTTTGAGAGAGAGAGAGAGAGAGGGAGAGAGAGAGAGAAAGAGAGCGCACCACTGGTAGGTAGGGGCAGAGAGAGAGGGAGACACAAAATCTGAAACTGGTTTTAGGCTCTGAGTCATCAGCACAGAGCCCCACACAGGGATGGAACTTGTGAACCAGGAGAGCATGACCTGAGCCTAAGTCAGAGGCTTAATCAACTAGGCCACCCAGGTACCTTGAAGCTCTTTATTATATGCATAAGCATTTAGGGTAGTTAAGGTTTCTTGAAGAATAAGTCCCTCTGTCATTGGAAGAAAAACTACATTTTAATTCTAATTAATATTCTTTGCTTTAATCTACTTTGATGTTAGTATGACCACTCCACCTAGTTTTGATTAGTGTTATCATTATACATATTTTACCATTTTAACCCCTCCATTTCTGCCATTATTTAAAAATTTTCTTTAGACAACCAAGAGTTGACCCCTTTTTCCCTGCCAATGTGACAATTTTTTTCCTTCCTCCTTTTTTTAAGTCAAGAAGCATTTATTGGGGGGAAAAAGGAGTCCCTAGGGCTAGGGCCTGTGAGGCTAGCCTGGGTTTCAGGCAGGGGACCCAGCTGCACTTTTTCTTGCTGAGGCTGGTGAGGGTCTGAGCCAGGTTGGACAGGTAGAGAACCACGAAACTCTCTGAAGGAAGGATAGGACTTCTGTTTTCTTCCACCTGGTCCATCGTCAGATAACTGGCCCCTTTCTTTCTTCATGGGGCGGGGGCAGGTGTCACTGCTTGCATGGCAGGCAAAGCCTGAGGGGGAGTGGTGTCAGTGAGTGGCCTGAGGTCCAGGCCTCCAGTTTTGTCAACACCAATGAGACTGACAGAGACAGTGAGGCCCTCCCCTGGCAGTCCCCACCAGGTTACTGGTACAGAAGTTGCTCTGCAAGGTGCCTGGCCATTGGCACTGCTTTGGGCTGGGGACACTAGGTGCATTGGACCCTCCTGGTGTCACCTGGGCCTCAGAGGAGGCCTTGGGTTTCTCTGCAGGTGGGAGTCTGGGCTTGGGGCCAGGGCTGAGGATCAGGGCATCCTCTCCAGGCCCCGGGTCTGCCCTTCTTTGGCAGCACCCTGAAGCAGGGACCTCCTACGAGGCGGAGAAGCTGTTGGCCCTGACACTGAGGTCAGATTGTACTCGACAGGGAGCTTATACTCTGTGGAGGGGATGGGACCTGAGGCCGTGTCACAGCAGAAATTTGCCTCTTGGTGTCATCATTCGCTGCTCATTGAACAAGGTGACCAAGTAAGGAGCAGTAGGGGTCAGGCTCCAGGTCAAACTTTTCCAATGTCAGTGAGATCCCCTCACTCAAGTGACTTATCACAGGTGTGATTTTACATTTTTTGTTTGAATGTAAGGAGTTCTGGGTCTGCTTTTGTTCCCCACCAGAGCAGGCTCAGTGCCTGGGACGTAGCAGTTGGACAATACATCTATGCTGGCTGCATGCTGGAGGATGCCAAAGGCAGCCCTGACACTGGGTTGGCACCTTGTTTGGAGGTGCGATGATGTGCCAATGTGACAATTTCTGCCTTTGAAGTTTGGTGTTGAAAGAATTTACATTTGTTATGATTGTTGATAAGCTTGGATTTAAGTATAATGTACTATTTGTTTCTTATTATTCATAGTTTTTCTTTGTTTCTTTTTTCTTCTTTTTGTGTTTTGTTGAGATTAAGTCCCTTTAACTCCATTTGTCGACCTATTTGGTAAAGCTTGTGTTATGTTATTTTTGGATTTATTATTCCAAAATTATTTTAAGTGTTTTATTAGTTTTCAGAGAGTGTATGAGTGGGAGTTGGGGAGGGGCTAAGAGAGAGAGGGGAACAGAAGATCTGTTCTGACAATAGGAAGCCCAATCTGGGCTCAAACACACAAACAGTGAAATCTTTACCTGAGCTGATGTCTTCTGCTCAACCAGCTGAGCCCCCCAGGCATCCCTGGTTTCATTAGAGTATACATATTAAACTTACCACACCCTAACTTCGTTTGATAATATATCACTTCATATATAGAATTAGGAACCATACAACTGTGACTTCTATGTTTACCCTTTTGGCCTTTGTGCTAGTACCCTCATATATTTAACTTTTACATATGAACTCCAAAAATAGTGGAAGAATTCCAAGTCTTGTGCATTACTGGTAAGAATGTAAAATGGTGCAACCATTGTGGAAAACAGTATAGAGATTCCACAGAAGATTAAACATGAAATTACCATATGATCCAACAATTTCCCTTCTCAGTATACACCTAAAAAAATTGAAATCAGTAGACTGAACCAATATTTGTACACCAATACTCATAGCAGTGTTATTCATTCTGACCAAAAGGTAGAAGCACCAAAATGCTACTGACAAATGAATGGTAAAGAAAATGTAGTATATATATGCAAGGGAATATTATTCAGCATTAAAAAGAAATAGAATTCTGACATATGTTACAAAATGGACAAAATGGAAGATAGTATGCTAATGAAATAAGCTGGACACAAAAGTAAAATATAGTATAATTCCACTTATATGAACTACTATAGTTGAATTGATAGAGACAGAAAGTAGAACAGTGGTTGCCAGAGGCTGGGTGTAGGGGTGATGGGGTGTTACAATTTAATGGGAGCAGAATTAAAGTTTGGAAAGATGAAAAACTTCTAGAGGAAAATGTTACTAAAAATGATATTAGAGAACTTACTGTGTTCTCCTCTAGAATTTTTATGGTTTCAGTTCTCACACTTAGGTCTTTAATCCATTTTGAGTTTCTTTTTGTGTATGGTGTTAGAAAGTGGTCCAGTTTCATCCTTTTACATGTAGCTGTCCAGTTTCCCAGCACCATTTGTTGAAGAGACTGTCTTTTCTTTATTCTGTATTCTTACCTCTTTTTTATAGATTAATTTACTTAAGGTGTGAGTTTATTTCAGGAACTCTAGTGTGTTCTGTTGATCTGTGTGTCTGTTTTTGTGCCAGTCCCATACTGTTTGTTTACTATAGCTTTGTAGTAGATCTTGAAATCTTGAATTGTGATCCTCCAGCTTTGTTTTTCTTTCTCAGGATTGCTTTGGCTATATAGGGTCTTTTGTGTTTTCATGCAAAATTGAGGATGACATTAGCTGTGGGTTTTCCATATATAGCCTTTATTATGTTGAGGTATGTTCTCTCTAAACACATTTTGTTGAGATTTTTTATCATGAACAGATGTTGAATTTTGTCAGATGTTTTTTCTGCATGTGGAGATGATCATATGATTTTTGTCCTTCATTTTGTTGATGTGGAATATAATGTTGATTGATTTTTGAATATTGAACCATCCTTCATCCCAAGAGTAAATCCCACTAGATCACGGTGAATGATCCTTTTAATGTATTGTTGAATATGGTTTGATAATATTTTATTGAAAAATTCTGCATCTATGTTTCTCAGAGTGATTAGCCTGTAGTGAGTGGGGAGAAAATATTTGCAAATGATATATTTGTTATGTACAAAATATATGAACAACTTATACAACTGAATACCCAAACCGCCACACGATCCAATTAAAAAATGTGTGGAAGTCTTGAATAGATATTTTTTTAAGAAGACATAAGATGTGCAACTGACACATGAAAACATAGTCAACATCATTAATAGTCAAGAATATGGAAATCAAAACCCCAGTGAAATGGCACCTTACACGTGTCAGAAAGGCTAAAATTAAAAAAAAAAAAAACAAGAAATGACAACTTTTGGATGAGGATGTGGTAAGAAAAGGAATCCTCATATTCTGTTGGTTGGAATGTAAATTTGTTCAGCCTCTGTGGAAGAATAGTATGGACGTTCTTTAAAAAATTAAGACTAGAAACACCATATGATCTGATAATTTCACTACTGAGTTTTTGCTCAGACAAAATGAAAACACTAATTCAAAAATATATATGCACCTTGCAACATTGTTTACAATAGCCAAGTTGTGGAAACAACCTTAGTCTCCATCATCAGATGAATGGATAAGGAAGTGATGGTATATATAAACAATAGAATAGTATGCAGTTATAAAAAAGTATGAGACAGTGCCATTTGAAAAAAATTGGATGGACCTAGAGGGTACTATGCTAAATGAAAGAAGTTAGATTGAGAAAGACAAATAACATATGATTTTACTCATATGTGGAGCCTAAAAACAAATGAATAAACAAACAAAATGTAGAATCATACCTATGAATACAGAAAACAAACTGACGGTTGGCAGACGGGATGGGGATCGGGAGATGGCAAAAATGGGTGAAGGGGAGTGGGGCATACAGGTTTCATGTTATGGAATGAATAAGTCAAGAGAATAAAAGGCACACCTAAGGAATATAGTCAATGATATTATAACAGAGTTGTATGGTGACAGATGGTAGCTGTACTTGTGGTGAGAATAGAAGAGTGTGTCAACTTGTCAATCACTATGTTGTACACCTGAAATTAATGTACCACTGTGTGTCAAACTGTACTCAAAAAAACTTTTTAAAAAATGTTCTGGAGATAGGTGGTGGTGATGATTCTACAATAATGTGGATATTCCTAATGCCAATGAACAGTATACTTAAAAATAATAAAAATGGTGAATTTTAGATTATGTGTATTTTATGACAGTAAAAAAATGAATGTTAGAAAACAAAATGACAGGGGTGCCTGAGTGGCTCAGTTGGTTAGGCGACCGACTTCAGCTCAGGTCATGATCTCATGATATGGGTTTGAGCCCACATTGGGCTCTGTGCTAACAGCTCAGAGCCTGGAGCCTGCTTCAGATTCTGTGTGTCCCTCTCTCTCCTCTTCTCCCTCCACTGTGATCTGTCTAGAAAATATAAACATTAAAAAAATTTTAAAAATGGTAAAACACTGCATAAAATATATTATTTTGACTTTAAATTCTCAATTGTATTTTTGATTTATTTAAATAATAAGAAAAGAGCTCATATATTTACTCAAGTTGTGATCTTCCCTGGTGCTCTTTATTCCTTTTGGTAGGTTTAGCAATTTCTATCTGAGAGATTTCATTTAATATTTCTTGTGAAGCAGGTGTGCTGGTGATGAAGTATTTTTGGTTTTTTATGTCTGAAATGTCTCTTTCACCTTTAGTTTTGAAAAATATTTTTGTTTGATAGAATTCTAGGTTGTCACTCTGCTCCTACTTTAAAAATGTTCTGTAGTTGTCTGTCTGTCTTGCATTGTTTCCATCAAGAAGTATGTTGTCATCCTTTTATTTTCTTTATTTTATGTAATAAGAGTTTATCCTTTGCTTTTAAGTAATTTTAAAAATTGTTGTGCCTCCATGTTTGCTGTGGGTAGGCTCTGCTGAGCACGTCTGATTTGTGGATTTATACTTTCCACTCTTTGAAGTTTACAGTATTTTGAAATGTTTTCATTCATTTCTTCAAATACTTTTTGAGTCTTTCCTTTCTCTGTTTTTGAGGAGCCTTTAATTGTACAGTATATCAGGCCTCTTGAATTTGTGTCACAGTTCCCTGATGCTCTTAATTTTTTTTGTTTTTTTTTTGTATGCTTTATATAGTTTTAACTGCTGTTTCTTTAAGTAATTTTTTCCTGTAATATTCTGATAATAATCTATATTTTTCTTACAAAGTATATTTTCATCTGAATACATTTGATTTGGATCTTTTTAATAATTTTTCTTTATTTTTCTTTCTTTCCTTAAAGTGTTTTACTTATTTTTAAGAGAGAGAGATAGAGAGAGAGAGTGAGAGAGACAGCATGAGCAGGGGAGGGTCAGAGAGAGAGGGAGACACAGACTTCGAAGACAGGCTCCAGTCTTTTAACCTGCTGTCACCACTGAGCCTGATGTGGGGCTCGAACTCACCAATGGCGAGATCATGTCCTGAGTTGAGGCCGGAAGCTTTACTGACTGAGTCACCCAGGCGCCCCGTATTTTTTTTTTAACATACTTACTTAACCTCTTTCTTCTATCTTCTGCAGTATTTGAAGTATAGTTATGATTATTGTTTTAAGTATTTTGTTTTAACTGTGTCATTTGTGCCATTTTGGGATCTATTTGTATTGATTGTTCCCTTATAGGTTGCATTTTTCTGCCTCTTTGCATGCTTGGTAAATTTTAATTATGCCAGGCATTATGAATTTCACCTATTTTTAAAAAATATTTTTAATGTTTTATTTATTTTTGATACAGAGAGAGGACAGAGCATGAGAGGGGGAGGGGCAGAGAGAGAAGGAGACACAGAACTGGAAGCAGGCTCCAGGCTCTGAGCTAACTGTCAGCACAGAGCCCGATGCGGGGCTTGAACCGACTAACTGAGATCTGACCTGAGCCGAAGCTGGAGGCTTAACCGACTGAGCCACCCAGGTGCCCCGAATTTCACCTTCTTGAAGTCTGGGTGTATCACTGTAAACATTCTTTAGCTCTCTTCTGATATCACTTGAGTTAATTGGAAATAGTTTTATCCTTTCAGGTTCTGTTTTTCTGTGTACTCAAGTTGTTATCTTTCCTGGTGTTCTTTTTTCCTTTTGGTAGGTTCATGTTTAGCCTACTGGACCAGAGCAATAGACTGGACCAGAGCAATGTTTAGGCTGCTGATTTCTTCCTCTCAAACTGAGGCAAATCTTTCTGGATTATACCCAGTAAATTAAGAGATTTTAAATTCTTTTTGCTGTGAATAGAAACCATTTTCATTCTTAGTATATGTGCTGCTGAAGCGAGCACATAGAAACCATTTTCATTCTTATATGAGGTCAGAATATTGTTCTTTGTAATCCTTTCGGATGATTCTTACCTCAGTCAGGTAATTTTCTTACACGTATATGCTGATCAGTACCCAGCTGAATGCTCGTGTTGGGCCATCTACAGATCACCAGATATGCCTCTTCCACCTCTTGGTAGTCTTTCTTGTGAACTTTAGGGAAGTACCTCTTGGTACTCCCTGGAGTACCATCTATGTTTTCTTATCTCTCGCTGACTGATTAGTTTTGCACCACTGACTTGAGGAAGTTATCTGAAGTAATTGCTTCTCTGGTATCACTTTCCTTCATTGCTTCATGTCAGTTTTCTGGAAAATGGAGGCTAGAGTTTTTAGTGGTTTAAACTGAGAGGGCATCTATGCTCCTAGTTATTCCATTTGATCTTTAACCTATTATCTTCTTGTGTTCTTTTCTTCAACATAAAACAATTTTTAATGTTCTAGATTTTTGAAAATCTTGAGTGATTAATAATCATAAGTTGCTGCTTAGCTTATTCTAAATATTCCTTATAAATAATTCTTTAGTTATGAATATTCCTGTATAAATAATTCTTTAGTTATGAATAATTTTATATTTTTTTATAAGTCTTTTTGTTTGGTTGCATTGTATGTTTGGTTCCTCGCTTTACAAAATAAGTAGCAGACACATGAAGAGATGATCAACATTACTCCTTATCAGGGAAATACAAATCTAACTACAATGAGGGGCACCTGGGTGGCTCAGTTGGTTAAGCGTCCAACATTGGCTCAGGTCATGATCTCATGGTTTGTGGGTTTGAGCCCAGCATCGGTCTCTGTGGTGACAGCTAGCTCAGAGCCTGGAGCCTATCTTCGGATTCTGTGTCTCCCTCTCTCTCTGAGCCTCCCCTGTTCATGCTCTCTCTCTCTCTCTCTCTCTCTCTCTCTCTCTCTCTCTCTCTCTGTCTCCTCTCTCTCAAAAATTAATAAAACATTAAAAACAAACATTAAACAAAAATCAAATCCAACTATAATGAGATAAACCCTCACATCAGTCAAATTGGCGAGAATTAACCACACAGGAAACAAATGTTGGTGAGGATGAGGAGAGAGCAGAATCCTCTTGCACTGTTGGTGGGAATGCAAATTGGTGCAGCTGCTAATGTTTCCTCAAAACATTAAAAAGTGAAAGTTTCCTACAATCCGGTAATTGCAGTACTAGGGATTTACCAAAAGGATACAAAAATAGTGAATCAAAGAGGCATGTGTACCCTGATGTTTATAGCAGCATTATCCACAATAGCCAAATTATGGGAAGAGCCCAAATGTCCATTGACTGGTGAATAGGTAAAGAAGGTGTGGTTTATATATATGAAATCTTGCCATTTGCAATGACTTGGATGGAGTTAGGGACTATTATGCTAAGTGAAATAAGTCAGTCAGAGAACAACAAATACCATATGATTTCAGTCATATGCAAAAATTAAGAACCAAAATAGATAAATATAGGGGAAGTAAGAGAGACAAACAGGAAACTGACTTTTAACTACAGAACAAACTGAAGATTAATGAAGGGTAGGTGAGTGGCAGGATGGGTTAAATAGGTGTTGGGTATTAAGAAGGTCACTTGTGATGAGAACTGGGAGTTGTATGTAAGTGGTGAATCACTAAATTGTACACGTGAAGCTAATAGTTCTCTGTATGTTAACTGACTGGAATTTAATAAAAACTTAAGAAAAAACAACCAAAATGAGTAGACTTTTAGTTACCTAATAGAAGTTTATTGTCAATTGGGGAAAATGTTGGTGGTAAGAACAGCAGGGAATGTAGGAGATGAGATACCATATAAAATCTTGCAATCTGGTGTAAACATGAGTCAAGAGCCCATTAAATGTTGATTTGTAGAAATATACATAGTAAAATATCCATAATACTTTGCAGCCCTCCTGTAAGTAGATAGGTTTTGCCACACCTTGAATGTTTGCTGCCATTATGACTAGCTTTTAACGAGTAGCTGCTGTCATGGATTTAGTGGAAATTAAGGAATATAAGAACTGTAAGTTTGGTTGCTTACTTTGAAGTATCTGTAGAACTTGCCAAAAGAGAAGTGAGTATCTCAGCATTTTAAATTTTTGTCTCAAGGTATGAAAAAGGAGTTAGGAAACTATGACTTCCCTAAACAAACCTTGTATCCCCTGTAATTACATGATGGATACTTTTGGTAACCAAACCCAGCTTAAACTTGTGGATGAATTAATTTTGATGCAAATTGAATTCACAAACTCCAGGGCTTACTAGAGGGCACACATTAGTAGATTTTACTGAAGTCCCAGAGAAGCAGACACTCAATAAACTGTTCAAAGTTTTGACCTTGTCTTTCGGAAAAACATGTAATGTCCTCTTTTGAAGTGACTTTATTGCAAGATAATGCTGAACTTGTTCAAGACTTATCCCCCTTTTTTCATTACATGGTGTCCAACAACAGACTCAAATTCAAACAGACTGTAGAGGATTGGATACACTGTATGACCTAGGAAAAGGCAATATATACACACGAAAAGAATTTCAAGACAGCAAATTTATATTGACAATAACATGTGGAATATCTACGGGAATAGATCATATGAGTTTTGGAATCAGGATAAAGTGAGATGTGACATGAGATATACATTTTTTAACTTAAAAAATCTTTTTAGTTTTCTAATCCTTTGAAAGAAATGCCATCTTTTTAATCGAGTCTTTGAGGGCTTGTTTGACTTGCTTATTCCGTAGCGTATAAATGAAAGGGTTCATCAATGGGATAACTGAGGTGTTGAGCAATGACACCACCTTATTAATGGCTACTCCTTCCTTTACTGGTTTGACATACATGAAGATGCAACTTCCATAGGTGATGGAGACTACGATCATGTGGGATGAACACGTGGAGAAAGCTTTTTTTCTTTGCTGAGCCGAAGGGAGTCTTAAAATCGTCTTGATGATGTATGTGTAGGACATAATTACACAGACTAGTGTGACTATGAGGGTCAGCACAGCCATGATTAAAACAAGTTGCTCTATAAACTGGGTGTCTGAGCATACAATCTTCAGAAGAGGAGATGCATCACAGCCAAAATGGTCAATGAGATTAGAGTTACAGAAATCTAGCTGAAGTCCCAGGCTCAGCGGTGGGAGTATGACAATTAACCCAATCATCCAACAGCAAACGACAAGAATGGTGCAGACTCTTTCATTCATGATGGTCGTGTAGTGCAGGGGCTTGCAGATGGCCACGTAGCGGTCATAGCACATGGCAGTTAGAAGAAAAAATTCTGTTGCTCCAGTGAGAATGATAAAAAATATTTGGGTGGCACAAGCGTTGTAGGTAACACTTTTGTCTCCAGTTGTCAGGCTGTACAGGAATCGAGGAACACAGACAGTTGTCAATATTATTTCTAACATGGAGAAATTCCGAAGGAAAAAGTACATGGGTGTTTTGAGGTGAGAGTCAACCAGAGTGAGGAGGATAATGATTAGATTTCCAGCAACAGTGAAAATGTAGGTGAAAAACAGAAATACTGAGAGAATAACCTGTAGTACTGGGTTATCTGTCAATCCTAGTAGAATGAATGTTATTGCAGAATGATTCTTCATCACTGTCTTCAGATATATAATGAGTTTGTATTAATAAATCACCAACATTGAATCTGAGGAATAGAACATAAAAACAATATTTCAATAGCAATATAATGAAGAAAAGTAGCCCAGCAGGCCGGTAGAAGTACATTTTAGCATTTTTATTTGATTGTCAAAAATCTGATATAGAAGTGATTGCATAATGCTTCATTTCTCTGGCTCTGCTTTACCTTGGTATTGAGAATGTGGTTTAATCAAAGATCACTGGGGAGTTTCCTTTCCACTCCATTTACCGGTAACATCTTTTTTTAAGGTTTATTCATTTATGAGAGAGACAGAGAGGCAGAGTATGAGTGGCAGGGGACGGGGCAGAGAGAGAATGAGACACAGAATCAGAAGCAGGCTCCAGTCTTTGAGCTGTCAGCACAGAGCCCGATGTGGGTCTTGAAGTCACAAAAAGTAAGATCATAACCTGAGCTGAAGTCAGGTGCTTAAGCGACAGAACCACCCAATTTTAAAGTTGGTAGAAAATACCACAAGGATTTCACAGTCCTCTGGGATCAGAGCAGCCATCATGGCATCCCCAGTCCTCAGTGTAGAGCAGGAGATTAACGAATGTTAATAAGTAGAAAAAATATGTATAAAATTTTTATTTTCCCATTTGTCAGGACAGCATATCAGTAAATCATGTTCATACCCTATCATATCATATAATAGCATCAATGCTTGGTTGTATTACTTTCCATGCTTTGCAACACTTTTTTCTTTTAAATAAATTCCTTAATCTCCCCACCATCCTAGAAAAGCCTTTACTGTGTGAGTGAACTGGGGAATTCCCATGAAATTTCTTGAGTCCCACACTGCCACAGGCTATCTTCTTTGCTCTCCTTTTAATATAGGCTGAATTATTTGAGTCTTTGTTTCTCCCTTGTATCAGTTAGATCAGCTTCTGTTTTATTTCCTTTTCTGTATTCCTGTTTCAACCTCTGTCTGTTGTCTAGAATCCTATCCTTCCCAAGCATTCCCAGAACACTGACAAGTAGGATGTTCTGATGTCCTTCCTAGAGAACATAATTCTGTCCTTAATTCCATGATCCATATTGGAGTTTTGTAGTTTATGCATAGATATTTCAGGTTCCAAATGTCTTCTAAGGCTCCTTGTCATCTCTATTAATAAGATAACAATCTAGATCCTCCTAGCTGGGCAGACATAAGGGAATACCATTTGGGTAGGAAGTTGCCTTCTTTGCCATGAATCCAATTTCTGAAGATTCAGTTTGCCTTTGGGAATGTCACTAATCATTGCTGCCCCTATCAATGCTCATATTTAATGTGGATTAAATATTACATGGAGAATAAAAAAACCTTGGTTATTAGGTATGGATATTTTTTTTCTTTTATAGTTTATTGTCAAGTTGGTTTCCATGTAACACCCAGTCCTCATCCTGACAAGTGCCCTCCTCCATGCTCAACACCCCCCTTCCTCTATCCCTCTCCCCTTCAGCCCTCAGTTTGTTCTCAGTATTCAAGGGTCTCTCATGGTTCACCTCCCTCCCTCTCCCCAACTAGTTTTCCCCCTTCCCCTCCCCCATGGTCCTCAGCTAAGTTTCTCTTCTTACACTTATGAGTGAATATGAATCGTATCTGTCCTTCTCTGCCTGACTTATATCACTTAGCATGACACCCTCGAGTTCCATCCATGTTGCTATAAATGGCCAGAGTTCATTCTTTCTCATTGCCATGTAATATTCCATTGTATATATTAACCACATCTTCTTGATCTGGTGTGGGTATTCTTAAAAGCTGAAAAATGACAATCCATTCTTATGAGTTTCCCTACAAGACTGACTCTGTGTGTTACTTCTTTTGAGGATCCTGTCAAAGAAACCACTGTCACCGCCTTCCAGGAAGCTGTTGAGTACTTTTACGTTTCTCACATTTCCTACCTATTCGTGTACCCTTCCTAGCAATGGTGGCAATTTTGTTCTAAGAAGTATCAGAACTGGAATTTGATCCAGGTCAAACTGGACTAATGTTTAAGTGTTTCTAGGGAATCTGTAATTTTAGGATTTGGGAAAATTGCTTATCCTTACTCAATGCTAATAATCACAAATTAGTTAAAATATTAGCTTTTCAAATGTTTCCTAGACACAATCAGTACACCTGGGGCATCTGCATTTCTTCAATATATGACTAGAATGAGGGGCACCTAGGTGGCTCTCTTGGTTAAGTGTCCGAGTTCAGCTCCGGTCAAGATCTCATAATTTCTGAGTTCAAAACCCACATCATGCTCTCTGCTGTCAGCAGGAGGCCTGTTTCAGATCCTCTGCTCCCTTCTCACTCTTTCTTGCCCTTGCTCATGCTCTCTCTGTCTCAAGACTAAATAGATATTAAAAAATAAATGACTAGAATGAAATCTCTTTATAAGGCACCAATTATTTTGTAATGTGAATTTTTTTTATGTTTGCTTTAAGATATCCTCTACAAAATACCTTGTGTCTTTTTTCCCTCTGTGCTAAGGGAAGGCATCATTTTTTTTCCATTGAGGAGAATTGCTGCAGTGTGATATGCTTAGGGGATAAAGGGTTTGCCTGAGCGGCAGCAAATAAATAATGCATGTTCATGCAGAAATTGCTTTCCTACACCAAGACATGAAGGTTTCCTAACAGCCACATGTCTTTTCAATTAGTGCCTCTGCTGTTCTTCTCCATTTCCTTTCGCCTGCCTCCCAGTGCCTTCACGTTGTCCAATACCCTCGGTTAATGTCACTGGATTATACACTATTATGTATCATAAAATGTGTCCTCAATTTGATGGAAATGGCTGAAATAAAATTTGTAAATAACTTTACATCATTGGATGATTACTTTCATAGGAAAAGATCAGTACAAAGAAATTATATTAAATACTGAAGTGTTAGGCCATGACTGTTTCACTTCAAGGTGTCAAGGATAATTGAATTTATAGAGAGTTGCTATTTATTATTTTTTCCCCTAAAGATAATAACATTACTTGTTTGATTCCTCCATAATAAAACAAGTATTCTTTTGCTGTATTCATCTACATCCAACAGAAAATTGTTACAAGGAAAAACTCCAATGACATTACACACAGTCCTTCATTATTAATATTTTGTATTTATCTATAGCCTGTTTCTACATATAATTATATTTTGCAGTTATATTTTATAAAAATTGTGTTATATAGAAAAATGACACTTGGTGCTCCCTCTCTCAAGCTCACTTTATCCATTCAATTATTTTCAAAGCACTTATGATGGATTTTCCTCATGTCATTAAAAATTCTTCACAATAGAATTTTACTTGCTTTTCATATTCCATCATACAAGGAAGTAAATTATAAAATTAATACTTCTCATATTGAACATTACTGTTGCTTCCATTTGTTGTGTAATGATGTTCTAGTGGCCATTATGTATATAAATCTTTTTATCCTCATCAGATTAATTTCGCATTTAAGAATTGGTAAAAAAATAAATAAATAAATACCATGTTTCTCATACATATTCCCAAACTAGTCTTTTGGAAAATTTGTCGTTGTGTATAACCCCACCTTTTGTAAATGAGAATCTCTATTTTCCAAAGCCTTGGGGATTTTGGCATTATTATTTTGGATATCATTTAAAAAATTTTTTCCTAAGAAATAATCATAATTGATAATTGTTTCTTTGGTATTTTTCCTACATGGAAGGTACACCACTTTATTCTAAATGGTTATTTCAGTACAAAATCATCATTACACTTCCCTGATCCTATAATGTTTTAAATTAATAATAAATGTATTATTTTAAACTTTTGTATGTTATTGGACTGAACTCACCAGTAAAACAACAATGAACATTAGAGGCTCCCCATCTTACAATGAGGTTTAATCCAATTATCATGGCATTAATTATTATGAGTTCTTTTAGGCCTGAGGCAGCCCAAAAGATGGGCTAGAAGTGTTCAGGGATGAGTTAACCATTTAGCAGGATGTTTTAGTTGTGTGGTTGCGACTTTGAAGTTATGTGTAATCTTGTGTTCTAAGAATCTATGAACAAGGGAGAGATAATTTTGGTGTCCTTTTTTTAGTCTGTCTCCTTATAGCACAGCAGTGAGTGCACTTCCCAGTTGTGTGTGTAGCTGGTTTTATCCTTAACTCTGATCTTTTCCAAGAGCACTGCTCAAGAATCATGTGCAGATTCATTATTATGTTATATAGAACAAAATGGCAGCCCAGAGATTACTTCTCAGATCCTCTCTGAACATGAAAGTACTGCTTGTATTCAGATTTTTTAGCAGAAATATCTAAATTCACTGCCTTTACCCAGGACCTGCTTTTATATACCTTCCACCATTCCAGTTCTTGAATATTTAGGCACAAAATCAACAAACATTTCATACTTACTTTCTGGCGGTTCCTCATCATATTTTGGGAAATTGAACCCAAAGTTCCTTCTTGGGTCTGACAACCACTGGGACTAGTGGCTATAATTTTGAGTTAACTTTGGCATACCTTGAAGCCCCACATACTCTTCCAGGAAGTAACACCTGCAAATGCAAGGTAATATGCAGTGGCATAGGGAACAGCACTGTTTGCTCTTACCATTACCAAGTCTACAATGGATCTGATGAGAGTCCTATCTGTCCTGAAGCTGTCAAATAGTATTTTCCTGAATTCTGTGACTGAAAGAATGGACAAAAAATGGCACGTAAATGTTCACAACTGTCCCTGGCTGTGGAAGTGAAGATGGCCTGTCTCTCTCTGCAAAGAATTGGGTTGCTCTATAAATTTTCATGAAAAGAAATGTCATGTGGTTTATTAGTTTTATCTGCTCCAGTGCATGGGGAGCAATTACGTGAAAAAATGAAAAGGTCCTTAGTGACTATTCAAACCACTAATGAATCTATAGTGAAATTAACTTTGGCAAACCAAACAAAGCAAGGAAAAACAAAGGAAAAAAACATAATGAGCACCTGTGAGGCAGTGTCCACAGAGGTAAGAAACATAATCAAAATATTATCAGTGGCAGAAAAAAGCAGATGATGAAATGATTCTCGCCATGATCTTTTTGCCGTGTTGAAATGCTGGGAGTCATCTGATGAATTCTGGTGTAGGACCTACTCTACTCAAGTCAATCTTCCCCATCTGATTATTGGTTCTTATTTTTAAGAAATACTTGTTTACCTTTGAGAGAGGTAGAGTGAGAGTATGAGCAGGGAAGGGGCAGAGGAAGAGGGAGACCCAAGCAAGCTCCACAGTCACAGTGTAGAGTCCGACGCAGGCCTGCATTTCCTGAACCCGTGAGATCATTATCTGAGCTGAGACCAAGAGTCAGACTTCACCAACTGAACCTAGGTGACCTTGATATTATATCTTAAATGCTTTATTTTAATGTTAGGGGAATTAACGTTTACTTTGTCTTATTAATTATGTAGTTAGTCATCCATGATCCTTTTTTTAAAGTAATATTTATTTATTTATTTATTGAGAGAGCGAGCACAGGCTTGAGAGTGGCAGAGGTAGAAATCACAAGCAAGCTCCATGCCATCAGCACAGATGCTTGATGCAGGGCTTTAACTCAGCAACTGTGACATCATGACCTGAGTCAAAACCAAGAGTCAGACATTCAACCAACTAAGCAACCCAGGTGCCCCCATGGACCCTATTATAATAGAACTAATTTTCATTCACATATTAATTAGTCACTGCTAATTCATAAGTAAACTGTTGCTATTTCATACTCAAAACTTGCAGGGAACTTGCTAAACCCAAAGATGTCAGTCACCTTACCAAGAATGCAGGATTTGGGTGTGTTGTGCTCAGTATCCACCATTTTATCCCAAGTCCAGTGATTTACTGGGTAAGACAGCAGTTACAGTTTTCCTTTTTTGAATACTCTGCACACTGTTTTCCACATGGCCGCGCTAATTTACATTCTCACCAACAGTGCTTGAGGGTTCCTTTTCCCCCACATCCTCATCAACACCTGTTTCTTTTCTTTTTGATACTAGTCATTCTTACAGTATACCTCCTCAAATCTTTACTAGTTGCCGTCAGATGGGCTATTTTTCCTTTGATCCTGTTAATTTGGGTTTCTCTCTAAACTAGTATTTATGCCCCTGCACCATAATTGTTACTCCTTATTGTTGCAAAATTCTTAAGCCTTTTTGTCTTCTCTTGGCTTAAAACTACCTGGCTGGGTTTTGGAAATGTCCCTTTTGTTTTCCAGAAAGTGGTGCTATCACTTATGTGTGGTTTCTCCCTTGCCCACAGATCCTACTTTGTTTTTCTGTTTTCTTCCAATTTTTATTTAAATCTAATTAGTTAACAGTCTAATACTCTTTTTAGAGTAGAATTTAGTGATTCTAAATATAACACGCAGTGCTAAACACAACAAGTGCCCTCCTTAATGCCTTCACCTATTCAGCCCATCCCCCACCCACTTCATTCCATTGACCTTCAGTTTGTTCTTTATCATTAAGAGTTTCTCATGGTTTGTTTCCCTCTCTTTCCCCGCCCTTTCCCATGTGTTCATCTATTTTGTTTCTTAAATTTCACATATAAGTGGAATCAGATAGTCTTTGTCTTTCTTGGATAATTAGGCTTTTCCCATTGGGTGGCTATTGTTGTTAATGTTGCTCTAAACATCGAGGTGCATGTACCCCTCACATCTGTATTTTTGTATCATTTGTGTAAATATTGAATCGTGCAATTCCTGGATCATAAGGTAGTTCTATTTTTATCATTTTGAGGAAACTTCATACTGTCTCCCAGAATGACTGTACCAGTTTGCATTCCCACTAACAGTGCAAGAGTGTTCCCCTTTCTCCACATCCTTGCCAACACTTCTTGCTTCTTGTGTTGTTAATTTTAGCTATTCTGACAGGTGTGAGGTGGTATCTCATCATGGTTTTCATTTGTATTTCCCTGATGATGAGTGATGTTGAACATATTTTCATGTGTCTGCCAGTCATCTCTTCTTTGGAGAAATGTCTGTTCATGTCTTCTGCTCATCCTAGGCTGGGTTTTAGATAACTTTCCTGGACTGTCTCACTGCTGCACTCAGAAGCATGCACAGAAAGCTGGTTGCAGAGTGCAGGGAGGTGTGGTTTTAACACTTCAGGTGTTAGAGATGTCCATGTTGCACGTGGGGAGATCCTTGGGTGAAGTTGTTTCAGATGCTTGAGGGTGGACTTCCTGCTGAAGGAGTGCAGTCAGCACAACTCATTTCTTTCATGCCTTTTGATATTTTTATCCACCTGTTTCATGATCTCCTTCTTCCCATCAGTCATATAGGTCCCACTTCAATTCTTGGGTAGGTTTCTTCAGCAGCATCCCACATAGCTCAGGGAGCTAGGAACTGAGTCACTGCTCCCCATTTCCCTTATGGGAAGGGTTGCTGGCCTGACAGTTCAGTTCTGCATTGTGATGCTGTAGGGGAGGGATTATCCTGGCAAGGTTCTTCTTTCCCTGTCTTCTCTGTCCAAACTTGTTTTCCTTTGTGCCAGTGGTGTTGTGGAATCTCCCCCGAGGAGGGGTAGAATTTTACATATTCTGTCTTGTTCATGGGTATTTGCTCGAGTCAGCACTTCAGGTTTCCCCTGACCCTGGCTAAGAGGGATTGAGCCAAGTTCTTTGGCTTTGCTGCTTCTATTGTTCACACTGCAGTCTCTCTGCCTGTTCCTGGGTGAAGAGGTGGGTGAGGTTCCTTCTGGGTCTGTGGGTTTGGATCCTACAATTCCCACAGATGCACTTTCATTCATAGATTATGCCTAATCTGTTGTTAGAAAAAATAGGGACATCTTATGCCAGCACGATGCTGACATCACTCCACATGCCTTCAATTCTAAGATGAATAAGTTCGCAGATCTAATGTACAGCATGGCACTATAGTTAAGAATGCTGCGTTGTGTTGTGTACACAATATTTAACACTGTGTTGAAATTTGCTAAGAAAGTCTATCTTAAACATTCTAACCACACACAGACAAAAAAAAAAAATGGTAACTATGTGAGGTGATGCTTGTGGTCCTAACAGTATTGTCGTAATCATATCACATATTACATAATATCAAGTCATCACTGTACACTTCAAATATACACAATTTTATTTGTTGATTATACTTTAATAAAGCTGAAAAAGGATAGCAAAGAAATACTATGAACAACTGTCTACACACAAATTTGATGACTTAAATAATATGGACCAATTCTTTAAAAAATATAAACTACCACAGCTCACCAAAACTGAAATACATTATTTGAATGGCCCTATGAATATTCAACATGGTATAGAGATGAATTCTTCCCAAACTTATATACAAGTTTAATACAGTTTCTATCAATATCCAAGCAAGATTTAAAAGATTATTTTAGTATAGTTGGCACACAATGTCACATTAATTGTAGGTACAGCATAGTGACTTAACAAGCTTATGCAATAAGAATTTTTAATGTATATAGACAAAACTTTTTAAAAATTGGTATGGAGAAACAAACTGATAATAATATTAAATACCTGTTTAGTTAATTATTAATAAAGAATCTTCTACAGGCAGGCATACATGTAATGAATTATTGGGAACATGAAATATAAGATTATTATTTAATTATCCACTCAAAGTGGGGATAACAATTGGCCACTGGTCATAAGTGGAAAATTCATTTTTTAAAAATTTCTTCATTTATTTTCAGAGTGAGTAAGCACGAATCACGGAGGGACAGGGAGAGGGAGAGAGAATCCCAAGTAGTCTCCGTGCTGTCAGCACAGAGTGACATTAGGCTCAAACCCAGGAAGCCTGAGGTTATGATCTGAGCTGAAGTCTGATGCTCACCTGATGAGCCCACAGGAGCCCCAGTGGAAAATTTATTCTACAAAGTAAGTGACTTTTTTAAAAAGCTGAAAAACATTATTTATTCATGTTGTAATAATTTTTAAAAATGAAATTATTTAAGGATTGAAAATACTCAAGATGATTGGAATTTAAAGGGCTGGAAATAGTGATTGAATAATATAACCAAATATAATCAAGTAAAGAGATCTTTATGCTGAAAATTTAGAATATATAATTTTTTGAATGCAGAATAGAGAGAAATAGAGAAATAAGGAATAAAAGTTGTGCCATTACAGATAGATCAATTAATTCTAATATCCATACAGTGTGCTACACAGAAAAATAATAGTTTGAGAGAGAAATTAGATGAAATTATAGAAAACAATTTTTTCATGGTAAGATTTTAATTGCTGAATAGGAATCTAGATAAAAAAATGAATTAAATACATAGTAGTAACTTGAAGAATAGTATAAATACATAGAAAAATTCTAAACACTCTCAAGCTTAATTATGTCTCAGTGTACAATACATAAAAATAGACACTTTATTAGAAGTGTTAGATATGAGATGATATCACTCCAGGAAAATTATTTTAATAGATATTTATATACCTGGGAAAGGAATCATTCAAGTGTTATTAAAAATCAATACAATTTAAGAAATCAAAGGACTCAAAGAGTTTAGCTTTTATTAGGAGGAAAAATTATTAAATAGTATACTATAACAAGAAAAAAAATGCTTTAATCCAGGAGAGAAAAATATCTGTAGATTAACAGGAGTGGGATAGTAATAGACATGGGTAACACTTATTCTTAAGTTTAGAGTGTTTTGACAATAAAAAGAAAAATAATTCTCATTGCAAAATAAAATACTAGACTATAGCATCCTGTAAAGTGGTCCAAAATAAGGGGAAGAGGGAAAAATCAGTCAGAGTGACATGTCCTACTGGGAACAAGGGTCTAGATATTAACAGGTACTAGTAATGACAATAAAAACGGAATTAAATATGTATGCCATAGCATTAAGGGTAATGTACAACAATAAAAATGTAGTTACCACTACAGAACTATACTTCAAAAGCAGTGGAGATGGTAAATTTTGTTATATATATTTTACTAAAAGTATAAAAAATAAAATAAAACATAAACTGTTATGCTCAAGTTTGTAATATTGACCCCCCCAATAAAGACCACAGACTACCAGGGAGACCGAGTCACGCCTGTAAAAGCAAAGGGCTTTATTAGGGGCTTAAGCTTGGGCTCACAGACTCCACCAACCTGCTGGCCACGTGGAGAGAGAGCCCCAAACAAAGGTGGGGTAGGGCTTTTATGAGTTTGGGAAGGGGGAGTTACAGGAAATGACGACACAGGCACAGCACTCCAATCCCTATCCCCCTTATCAATACTGGCAGTTGTGGGAGCCAATCACAACATTTAGATTATTGACCAATCAGAGTGAGCCCAGGACCCGCACATAGGGAGTGAATAGACCCGTTCCTAGAAAGGTCAAAGGTGTCAGCTGGCCTCTCCTGATTGGGTGCCACAGGAGTTGTCCCTCCTTAATGTGTGCCCTTTTATATGGAGAAGCTGGCACTTTCCCCTTTAAGTACAGGGGAAGGATGAATCAGACCTGTGTCCTACAAAACAAAAATAAAAATATACTTTGATATCGATTGTTAATATACAGCTATAAATGTTAGGTTTTGGTCTTAGTATAGCAAACAGAGTAAGGCAAGGATCAAAAGAAATACAAAAGATGGGGCAGTCTGTTTTGAACAAATTCATCTAGAGGGAATGTAAAATTGCCAGGGGCAGATGTCTAACATTCAAAGAGATCCTATCAAAAATGCACATTTTGAAATATCAATTTTCTTGTGCTTAGTTGAAGTCATGGATTTAATCAGTTCTCAGAAAAACACCTACGGAAACAGCTAAGAGTATTTAGGGATGAAGTGTGAGAAATATCAGTGTCACAAAGGTGAGTAGGGGAAGAGATAACTACAAAAGAGAAAACAGAAGGGGGATAAAAAAAAACCAAACCTAGAATACCAAAAAAAACCCTCCAGAAGTGTGGATATCATGCAAATAATGTGTCAAGAAGACCATAAAAAGAAAGGAGTGATCGACAGGGCTAAATACAATGAAAGGTGGAAATTAGATGGCTACACTTCACTGAGACTTAAGGAAATATCAGGGAAACTTATCAAGAAGAGTTCAGTGGAGTGGTGTGTTCAGGAAGCATATCATAAGCTGCTGAAGAAATGGTTGGAAATCAGGAATCAGAGAAAATGATTAGAAGCTAAGGATAGAAGTCAGATTGGTGAATGCATTTAATACTTAAAAAGGTGATTATGACATCAGTGACTTGATAAGAAGGTCTAAGTGTTTCAGCCAGACTGTTATGCCAAGAGACACAGAGACCAATCGAGACCAATGGAGACCACTGAAGTTGGATTAAGGGAGTTTTTATTACCGGCCGGGACCGCACAGAGTTAACACAGAACTCTACATGTGGAGCCCTGAGACCAAGGATTCAAGGCTTTTTATATGAGCAAGCAGGTAAGCAGGCAGTACAGAACAGAACTGAGCGGTTATTGCAAAAAGGCTACAAAAGTGATAAAGAGAGCGGCCCTTATCCTGGTTGTAGGAAAACACTTGTTATTTTGAAGGCAAGGTTTAGGGGTTAGGGGAGTTTCAAGAGAATGGCCATTATCTCAAGGACCAAGCATGCAAACTGTGTCATGAACAACCATTAGCAGGGGACATTAACCTTTGTCTTCTTATCTGTTTTTTTCCTTGCAACAGAGGACAGTCAGGCCCAGAAGGACTGAGGCTAAGTTCATGCGCAACCAGACAAAGACTGAAGTACCAAGCTTTAAGTATATTCCTCCATTGTGTACAAAACATTTCTCACTTATTAGTGAATTTGACATGTATCAAAATGCTCTCTGTTTTGCATCAAAGTGAGCAGTCAGTAAAAATCAGAGAAGGGCAACAACAGTTTGAGAAAATCATGGGAAAGGTTAGCGAAGTAATTTTTTATTTTTTAAAAGGTGTATTTCTTTATTTTGAGAGAGAGACAAAGAGAAAGCGAGTAGGGAAGGGGGGCAGAGAGATGGAAACAGAGAACATCCCAAGCAGGTGCCAAGGACTACATTATTTCAAGAATCCCTAAAAATTTTATTTTTCTCAAATATAGATCACGACCACTTAGTAGAGTATGAAGTCAGTTTGATGATATTTGGATTTATTTTTAATGAGATAAATCAGAATAGAAAGCATAGAAAGCAAGGTAAACAAGTGTGTTTTTTGGGGGGGGGCATTTTTTATTTCGCTAATATGCAAGTGTGTGTGTGTGTGTGTGTTTGTGTGTGTGTGTGTGTGTGTGTGTGTGTTTATGTTTCTGTGTTTGTGTGTGTGCCTGTACACTGGACAGCAATATAAAATGTATACCTTACCATAAATTGTGGTCAAAATATTGGAAAGCTAAGATTCAGGCCTATTAAATGACATGACAGCAGAGCTGAGAGCATGAATTATTTTTTAAAATGTTCATTATAAAGGAAAACAATATACTACATGAAAAATTCATTGTTTGGCTTTTCTAAACAAACCCATTGTAACATTGTTTCTACTCTCTTCTCAGATCTTAAATCCCTCAGTTTTACCTGCAGACTGGGCAGAAGTCAGGACCCAGGAATGAGAAACCATACTGTCCCTAACCACTTTCATCCTTCTGAGTTTGACAAATGACCCTCAACTACAGATTCTCACTTTGATATTTCTACTTATCACCTACATGCTGAGTGTAACTGGAAACCTGACAGTCATTCTCATACTACTGGATTCTCACCTTAAAACTGCAATGTACTTTTTTCTCCCAAAATTTTCCTTCTTAGAAATCTTCACTTCTGCTTGCCTTCCTTGATTCTTGTACAATATATCAACAGATGGTAGGACACTTACCTATAATGCTTGTGTATGCCAACTTTCTCTTTACAGATCTTTTCAGTGTAGCAGAATTTTTCTTGTTGCCCCCATGTCTCTGACCGATGTGTAGCCATCTGAAAACCCCTGTATTTCATGACCATCATGAACCACAGGGTGTGCGAAGGGCTTATCTACTGCTGTTGGATGACTACTTGGCTGATCATCTTCCCACCACTTACCTTGGGACAGAGCCTGGAATTCTGTGACTCTAACGCCATTGACCACTTTGCCTGTGATGCTAATCCTATCCTGAAAATCTCACGCTCAGATACATGGTTCATTGTGCAGATGGTTATTGTCGGCTGTGTGTTAGTGTTCATCATGACTCGTGTGTGTGTGATTTTGTCCTGCCTGTGTATCATCAGAACAATCCTCTGATTCCCCTCTGCCCTGCAAAGGACAAAAGCTTTTCCTACCTGTTCTTCCCACATTATTGGAGTTTCTATAACATATGGCAGCTGCATCTTTGTCTCTATCAAATCTTCAGCAAAAGATGAAAGGACCATTAATAAGGGAGTATCTATACTCACTGTTTCCATTTCCCCCATGTTAAATCCAGTTTTTATACTCTGAGGAAGCAACAGGTGAAACAAGCCTTTAATAACTTAGTCAAAAGAGATATATTGTTCTCAAAGAACTAGGAGAATGTGGGAGTCAGGATCCCTAAGCGTATTTTCTTCAACTTTTATCCTGTTTTGTCTCTTCCTGATCTAGATTTGGGTTTCCATTCAGCACTGACCCTAATCATGTCACTCTTTGCATCTCCTTATAAGCTAATGTCTTTGAGAATGAGAAGCTTTATTAAGAAAACATGAAAAGGGCCTGTCTCCATGCCAGCCTTTTTGGACATGCGCTCGTTTCCTTCACAGCGCCTGGGCCCTGAGATGCGCTCTTGCCCAGTCCGCGCCAGCTCCAGACATCTGTGAGGTTTAGAATATGGAGTTCATCAGAAAGTATCACTGAAGAATATGATGGCTGAAAACAATTTGAGAATACTAAAGATTCAACAGCGTGTAGTAACCAACAAACTACTAGAGACAGGCCAGATATTTACAATATTTGCTTCAAGCACTTTCAAACACCATCAAAATTAGCTAGACATTATCTCATTCATACTGGTCAAAAGCCATTTGAATGTTGTGTGTCATAAAACTTTTAGGCAATGGCTCATCTGATGAGTCACAAAGTAACTCATAATCTACCTTTAAATATAGCATTTGTCAAAGTCACTTTAAAAATCTGAAGACGTTTGTGAAGCACCAACAACTTCACAATGAAACCTACTAGAATGATGTTAAACAAGTCAGGATATTGTTCGAGGCCAAGCAAAAAAGCCGGTGTATGGGATGTATCATACTTTTACCACAGAGGACAGATGGGCATTACACCCATGCGCTAAATCTGAGCCTGCATACAGTCGAACAATGAAAAGAAAGAATATTCATGCATGTACGATCTGTGGCTAAATGTTTCGGTCACGATCAAAACTTGATAGGCATGCACTTCTACATACTGGTCAGAGGCCTTTTCAGTGTGTCCTGTGCACTAAGTCTTTTTGACAGTCAACTCATTTAAAAATTCATCAACTCACTCACTCAGAAGAAATACCTTTTCAATGTTGTTTTTGTCAAAAAGGATTTAAGATTCAAAGGAAACTCTGAAGCATACACAAATCCATACCAGGAATAAGACCTTTCAGACTCTTTCATTAAAGGTGAAGAGTCCAGAATCATGCCCTCTGCCTAATAAATTAAATGCAAAGCAGGATGGTTTTTGAAAATGGTGATTTAGGTGAATCTGAGGAGACTAATCCACTTGATGTCCACTCTATTTATATCGACCCTTTTCAGTGTCCAGAGTGTGAAGAGAGTTTTGAATCCGATCAGATTCTCAACGGACCTAAGTGTTTCCCTGCCAGTGGTGGCAAAGTGCCAAGCAGGCTCAAAAGAAGCTACAACTATAAAACCGTTGTTAAAAAAATCTTGGCTAAACTTAAATGTGCTGGGGATAAGAAATTAGATAATCTTCGATCTGAGAAAAAAGTATTTAAAAACAATTTCTTGAAAAATTGTGAACTTGGTTCTGGTGAGCAGAGCCCTGAACAAACCCAGAGAACATTTATGGGTCCTCTCGGCAAACACGGAACATACAAGACTGTTGGCAATAGAAAGAAGAAAACATCGTTTTTGCAATTTTCTTGGCAAAAACACTCCTAGAACCAAAATGTGGGTAAAAACTTGAAAGGTATCCTTACGACAGGAAACATGTGAACTCTAGATAATTCAGTGAATAATAAAGACGTATGTATCTCCGGTTCATCAGGTGAGGACTTCTTTGATAGCTGTGAAGTGCTTCAGTGTGGTTTTTCAGTTCCAGGTGAAATTCTACATACTGGACATAGGATGTGTCCTTGTGACAAATGTGAGAAAGTGTTTCCTTCTATATCCAAACTGCAAAGACACTATTTAATCCATACTGGACGGAGGCCTTCTGGCTGTAATGTGTGTGGGGAATCTTTTAGACAATAGCTCACTTAAAAAGACACAAATTAACTCATATTGAGATGATTCCTCATAGACGATCTCTTTGCCAAGTAGAATTTGAAAATTTGAACCAACTTCTCATTCATCCAGGTGACAATGTTAACTATAATGCTTCCCAACAATGTCAGACTCTTGGTTTCCAAAAATATGAGGCCTCAGAGTCAGATCAAATATCAGAAATAAAAGTTAAGGCCGAATCTGAGGATTTCATTGTTAGCCCCCCTATCGGAACAGGCAGCCCTATCTCTCTAGTGTACTTCTGCAATCAGAGCCGAGCCTTCAGTGATTGTTGTGGTTATTCAGGGCGGACAGAGAGGAATGATGGCTTTCTCTACCAATGCAGTGTTTGCTCCAAGAATTTTCGATCTCCATCTAAACTGGAAAGACACTATCTAATTCACGCAGGGCAGAAGCCATTTGAATGCTCAGTTTGTGGCAAAACATTCAGACAGGCTCCTCTCTGGAAGAGACATCAACTTACTCACTTTAAGGAATGACTAATCACAGAGAAAGTGGTTTTCACATTCATTTAGGTAACTGAGAGAACGAGTAACACATTTGTGGTCTCTGATAATCTTGTTCTTAAAGCCTGTATCATTTAAAATGTATTTTTATCAAAAGGCCTTCACTAGGTTGGGTGATTTCATAGGCAGTTGCTCGTCCTGCACAGTAGGAAGCAAGATACAGTACATAGAAAATTAATAGAATGTTTTAGGAACAGCCAAATTAATTTTTAGAGGGAATAGCATGGTTTGATGCAGTAAGCATTTATTTTATTTTAATATATACTTTGGCTGCATTGAAAATATAAATCCATGATGTGGTACAATAACTCAGTTCATTCATTGTTTTAAAGGACTTACTCCTTAAGGCATGCCATCTCTTATTGGATATACTCAAAAGACTGAGAAGTAAAGAATGGTTTTTTGGCTGCAGCAAACAGCCCCACTACATTTTATTTATTTTCTGTGTCGCATGAAAGCACCTTGTCCACCTATGGCTCAAATCCCATTGCAAAATTTTTTCTTTTAAGTAAAAAATATAAAAGGAGTAAAAGTGAAAATGGATGAGAAAGTCATGGTATTATTTTCATTGGTCTTTTGCAAGCTGTTCATTCTTGGGATTCTGGTAGCTTCACCTCCTTTTCGACAGGTTATAAGAGTTGGTTTTTTTTTTCCCCCAGCTTTCTGTTTTTCCCAAATTTAAAAGTAGGAGATGTTAGGATGTAACTGTATACATTTACCATGTTTACTTATCAGGAATATTGTCCAAGTGCCATCATCTTTTTGATGATCTGTATGCAGTGAGATCTTTTCAGAGGAAAATGCAATTCATCTATTTACTTAATGATGGTCAGCAGTAGCTGTAGACTTAAAACTCCCTTCTAGATCTGCATCTCCATAAGACTTTGAATTACCTTAGTAAAACTTTGTTTTAATGGCTCATGAATTGAGTGATCATGTGACTTAATTAAATCTGTTAAGTTTGATCACAAGACAATGACTAGATCTAGTTTTAGTTTTCTGTTTTAATGTTTATTTATTTTTGAGAGAGAGAGAGACAAAGTATGAGTGGGGGATGGGCCGAGAGAGAGAGAGAGAGAGAGAGAGAGAGAGAGAGAGAGAGAGCGAGACAGAGAGAGAGAGAGACAGAATAGAAAGCAGGCTCCACGCTCTTGAGCTGTCAGCACAGAGCCTGACACAGGGCTTGAACCCACAAACCATGAGATCATGACCTGAGCTGAAGTAGGACGCTTAACTGACTGACGCATCCAGGTGTCTCATGTCTAGTTCTAGTTTTTAAGTCTATGTTTCTTGCAAGAGTCTAGTGCTAAACAATGTTATCTTGATAATTTGCAAATTGTTTTGGTAAGTAAGATCATCGTTCCCATATAGGAATAAAGTGCGTGCAGAATCGAGGGTATCCTAAACAGCACTGTCATAATTTGGGAAATACTGAATCTTAAGCTATAAAAGACTTACAGTCACAAACTGACCTTCATTTTTGCCATTTTTTAGTAAGATCTTTGAATGAGACTTCTTAGTAATATAAGAAAATAACCACTACCTTTCTGATGTGAGAAGAACAGGTGCGTATTTGTCCAAGCACACTTAAATACAGTGGCAAGCCCTCTACTGAGAATGGATCAATGAAGATTCTTTGCTTTGTAAACTCTGTGTCCTACTCTAAGAATTGTCTTGGTGCAGCAGGAGAAAGGAGGGGATGTTGGTGTCTCCTTTTTCAAATGCATTTTGAGAAACTTGGGTTTAATACACAGAGATAAAGCATATCAGTCCAGATAGAATGCCCAATGATGTATAAATGTGTAGGAGAATTATATATTTTAAAGAATAATTTTCTTAGATTTCCTTCAGATATGTTCCTCCAGTGCAAGCAAGATGGTGGTTTCCAGAATTTGCTGTGCACAACACTTTTCAAGAACATACCAATTGCATAAAAGCAAGGAATACCCAGTTTCCTGTTTTCCAAGAACATAGGTTCAAGGGGTTTTTGTCTGAAGTTATGTATTTTGGGATTTTCCAAAACTATTTATGTAATTTTATTTGTAGTAAATGTCTAATTTACTCCTTTCCCAACCCAAACAGGGAGAGTTCTAATAGTGTTGTACTTGTATGATTATTAGACTTTATTTGCTGATGTGATACTGCTATCCTTTTTTTTTTTTTTTTTGGCCCTTGGCTTTTTAAGCTGTTTCATATTGAAAGTTGGAATATTGTACAAATTTTGACAGAGATGTACTGTCGTGCTATTTGAAGTACCTGTAGCAAAATACTTATTTACCTTTATCCCTGCAAGCTTCTTGTGGAAACTTTATAGGAATGAAAATAAATTGTATACATCCATAAGAAGATGAAACATTAGATGATACATGCTGATTGGCTGCATGCTTGAACTGTTAGTATTGTTGAATCAATCACTTTGGTTTTCTGAAAAAATAAACTTTATAAAATCTTTTAAAAAAAAAGAAAACATGAGAAAAGTTGTTTCAGGAAATCTAAGCGTCACCTCATTTTAACATTTCCTTACCAATGCTGAACGGACTGGGAAATATCATATTACATATGATATACATATAAATATATCCCATAAAATATTGGGAAATATCACAAAATATTGGTGCAGTGGTATACAGCATTCATCCAGAAAAAACCTACTCAAGAAGAGAAATAATCCTAAAAAGAATCAATACTTTTTCTAAGTGTAACAGGCCAAAAAATTTTCTAAAATCAATATACTGTAAAACAAGGAATATGTATAAAGATTTAAAATTTCAAAAGATCGTTTACTGATGAAGAAGCTTTAAAATCACCGGGATTCACATATTTTATTGAATAGATCCAATACGATATCAGGTATTAAAAATTTCCAGAACATGGGATGCCTTGCTGGCTCAGTTGGTTGAGCATCCAACTTAGGCTCAGGTCATGATCTCACTGTTTGTGGGTTCAAGCCCTGCGTCGGGCTCTGTGCTGACAGCTAACTCAGATCCTGGAGGCTGCTTCAGATTCTGTGTCTCTTTCTTTCTCTGTTTCTCCCCTGTTCACTCTCTGTCTCTCAAAAATAAATAAATGTAAAAAAAAAAAAACCTGCCAGAGAGACATAAATTAAATTAAGAAGAAGTGATTAAGATTAAGATGCACTGTTAATTCTTATTAAGGAATTAAAGCCTGAATTGAAATTACATGAAACAGATTGATACCAATATACAAAATGAATGTTCCATCTTGAATGAAGGGTATTTAAATTAAGCAAACAAATGACATCAGGTCCAAGGGAACTAAATAAGTCTAGAAGAGTGTTAAACATATAGACAAACAGCAAGCAAAATATACTAGGAATGGAGACAAGAGAAATGGAACATAATATGAATATTAATATCAATGAAATGATTTGCTTTAATATTTTTCTAATGTTTATTTTTTTGAGAGAGAGAGGAGAGAGAGAGAGAGAGAGAGACAGAGAGACAGAGAGACAGAGAGAGAGACAGAGTAAGAACAGGTGAGGGGCAGAAGGAAACAAAGAATCTGAAGCAGGCTCCTGGCTCTGAGCTGTCAGCATGGAGCCCAATGTGGATCTCAAACTCATGAATCGTGAGATCATGGCCTGAGCCAAAGTCAGCCACATAACTGACTGAGCACTCAGCCCCCCTAGAGTAAATATTTGAGGAACATTTCGATGGGCTGTGGCAGACAGTGGTGATGTCCTGTCTGGTAGTTTTCTTCCCATGTCCATAATACCTGAACCTCAATTTTATACCAGGTGCAAGTGCCCAGATGAAATACTACCCAGCCTCTCTCTGAGAGGGTTGTGTGGCTAAGATTATGGCCAATGATACACATTGCAATGACTTTGGTCACTATTGTTGCTATAGAGCCATTCATTTCCCTATAAATAGTGCTTTAGGTGCATCCCACAAACTTTGATGTTCTTTTCCAGTTGTGGGTGTTTCTCAGGAAGATTTGTTACTGATTTCTAATTTAATTCCATTTGGCCAGATAACATACGTTGTATAATTTGAATCATTTTATTTATTTATTTATTCATTTGAACAAAATCCTTAATTTTGCTAAAATAAAATATGAACATGGCAATAAATCATACAGGGGGTCATAGAGGAATGTTGGATAATATTACAGGACTTATAATAAAAAGAAGTCCTCTCTACCCACCTGGGGTAACCACTTTCAATGATTTTGGGCAATCTCTTTTGACATTTATCTCTGTATTTTTAAATGATATCCTAATACTACAATTTTTTAGAAATGTATAATAGTTTATTTAACAAGCCTTGTTTTAGAGCCCTGAATGTTGGCTAACTTATTAAATATTACCTGTGAATCTTAAAACAATTCTGCTCTTTGATTTTACTGTGTTCTATAGATGTCATATCATGTTGATAGAGTTAACTCTTTTGTATACTTAATAAATTTCTGGGTTATAATTCAGCTACTTATTGAGACATGCATCCTGACATTTCTTACTGTAATTATGGTTTTTTCCTTCTTGCCCTGCAGTTTTATCAGTGTTTGTGTCGTGTATTTTTGAAGCCCTATTTATTAAAAATTTCTTCTAATATTTCTTTTTTTTTTGGAGAATGGTAGAGAGAGAGAGAGAGAGAGAGAGAGAGAGAAAGAGAGAGAGAGAGAGAGAGAGAGAGAGAGAGAGAGAGAGAGAGAGAGAGATCACCAGTGGGGGGTAGGGGCAGAGAGAGAGGGAGACACAGAATCTGAAACAGGTTTCTGAGCTGTCAGCACAGAGCCCCACACAGGGCTGGAACTTGTGAGCCAAGATATCTTGACCTGAGCCGAAGTGAGAGGCTTAATCAACTGGGCAACCCAGGTGCCCTGAAGCTCTTTATTATATGCATAAGCACTTAGGGTAGTTAAAGTTTCTTGAAGAATAAACCCCTTTGTCATTGGGGAAAAAAACACTCTTCTATTCTAATTAATATTTTTTGTTTGATCTACTTTGATGTTAGTATGGCCATTCCAACAAGTTTTGATTAGTGTTATCATTATATATATTTTACGAGTTCTACCCCCCATTTCTGCATGTATTTAAAAGTTAGTTTTCTTTAGACAGCCAAGAGTTGCCACTTTTTATCCTCCCAATGTGATTCTTAATTTTTTTCTTTTCTTCTTCCTACCTTCCTTCCTTCCTTCCTTCCTTCCTTCCTTCCTTCCTTCCTTCCTTCCTTCCTTCTTTTTTTCATTCTTTTCTTTCTTTCTTTCTTTTTCTTTCTTTCTTTCTTTCTTTCTTTCTTTCTTTCTTTCTTTCTTTCTTTCTTTCTTTCTTCCTTTCTTTCTTCTTTCTTTCTTTCTTTCTTTCTTTCTTTCTTTCTTTCTTTCTTTCTTTCTTGTCTCTTTTTTTAAGTCAAGAATCATTTATTTAGGTAAGAAAGGAGTCCTTAGGGCTAGGGCCTGGGAGGCTAGCCTGGGTTTCAGGTGGGGGACCCAGCAGCACTTTTTCTTGCTGAGGCTGGTGAGGGTCTGAGCCAGGTTGGACAGGTAGAGAACCACGAAACTCTCTGAAGGAAGGATAGGACTTCTGTTTTCTTCCACCTGGCCCATCGTCAGATAACTGGCTCCTTGCTTTCTGCATGGGGTGGGGGTTAGTGTCACTGCTTGCATGGCAGGCAAAGCCTGAGGGGGAGTGGTTTCAATGAATGGCCTGAGGTCCAGGCCTCCAGTTTTGTCAGCACAAATGAGACTGACAGAGACAGTGAGGCCCTCCCCTGGCAGTCCCCACCAGGTTACTGGTACAGAAGATGCTCTGCAAGGTGCAGAGCCTGCCCTTCTTTGGCAGCACCCGAGGCAGGGGCCTCCTAAGAGGCGGAGAAGCTGTTGGCCCTGACCCTGAGGTCAGAGATGAACTGGACAAGGAGCTTATTCCTTGTGGAGGGGATGGGACCTGAGGCTGTGTCACAGCAGAAATTTGCTCTTGATCGCATCGTTTGCTGCTCCATTGAACAAGCTGACCAAGTAAGCAGCAGTAGGTGTCAGGCTCCAGGTCAAACTTTCCCAGTGTCTGCGAGATCCCCTCACTCAAGTGACTCATCACAGGTGTGATTTTACATTTTTTGTTTGAATGTAAGCAGTTCTGGGTGTGCTTTTGTTCCCCACCAGAGCAGGCTCAGTGCCTGGGACGTAGCAGTTGGTCAATAAATCTTTGCTGGCTGCGTGCTGGAGGACGCCAAAGGCAGCCCTGGGACTGGGTTTGCACCTGGTTTGGAGGTGTGAATATGTGCCAATGTGACAATTTCTGCCTATGAAGTTTGGTGTTGAAAGAATTTACAATTGATATGATTGTTGATAAGCTTGGATTTAAGTATAATGTACTATTTGTTTCTTATTATTCATATTTTTCTTGGTTTCTTTTTTCCTCTTTTTGTGTTTTCTTTGAGATTAATTCCCTTTGATTCCATTCGTCGACCTATTTGTATAAGCTTGTATTATGTTATTTTTGGATTTCTTTTTTCAAAATTATTTTAAGTGTTTTATTATTTTTGAGAGAATGTATGAGTGGAAGTGGGGAGAGGCCATGAGAGAGGGGAACAGAAGATCCCAGATGGTATCTGTACTGACAACATCAATCGAAATCTGGGCTCAAACACACAAACTGTGAGATCATGACCTGAGCTGAAGTTCTATGCTCAACCAGCTGAGCCACCCAGGCATCCCTGGTTTCTTTAGAGTATACATATTAAACTTACCACAGTCTACCTTCGTTTGATGATATATCACTTCATATATAGAATTAGGAACCATACAAGTGTGACTTCTATGTTTACCCTTTTGGCCTTTGTGCTACTACCCTCATACATTTAATAAATCTTTTACTTATGAACTCCAAAAATAGTGGAGAAATTCCAAGTCTTGTGCATTACTGGTAGGAATGTAAAATGGTGCAACCATTGAGGAAAACAGTACGGAGATTCCCCAAAAGATCAAACACGAAATTACCATATGATCCAACAATTCCACTTCTCAATATATACCTACAAAATTGAAAGCAGCAGATTGAACCAATATTTGTACACCAATACTCATAGCAGCATTATTCACTATGACCAAAAATGTAGACGCACCAAAATGCTACTGACAAATGAATGGATAAAGAAAATGTAGTGTATACATGCAAGGGAATATCATTCAGCATTAAAAAGAAATAGAACTCTGACACATGTTACAACATGGATGAAATGGAAGACAGTATGCTCATGAAATAAGCTGGACACAAAAGTAAAATATTGTATAATTCCACTTAATATGAACTACTTAGTATGGTCGATTTGATAGAGACAGAAAGTAGAACAGTGGTTGCCAGACGCTGGGTGTAGGAGTGATGGGGTGTTACAATTTAATGGGAGCAGAATTAAAGTTTGGAAAGATGAAAAACTTCTAGAGGAAAATGTTGCTACAAATGATATTAGAGAATTACTGTGTTCTCCTCTAGGATTTTTATGGTTTCAGTTCTCACACTTAGGTCTTTAATCCATTTTGAGTTTCTTTTTGTGTATGGTGTTAGAACGTGGTCCAGCTTCATCCTTCTACATGTAGCTGTCCAGTTTCCCCAGCACCACTTGTGGAAGAGACTGTCTCTTCTTTATTCTGTATTCTTACATCTCTTGTCATAGATTAATTTACTTAAGGTGTGGGTTTATTTCTTGAACTCTAGTGTGTTCTGTTGATCTGTGTGTCTGTTTTTGTGCCAGTCCAATACTGTTTGTTTATAGCTTTGTAGTTGATCTTGAAATCTGGAATTGTGATCCTCCAGCTTTATTTTTCTTTCTCAAAGTTTCTTTGGCTATGTTGGGTGTCTTGTGGTTTCATACAAAGTTGAGGATGACACTAGAGGTGGGTTTTTTTCATATATAGACTATATTATGTTGAGGTATGTTACTTCTAAACACATTTTGTTGAGATTTCTTATCATTAACAGATGTTGAGTTTTGTCAGATGGTTTTTCTGCATGTATTGAGATGATCATATGATTTTTGTCCTTCATTTTGTTGATGTGGTATATCATGTTGATTGACTTTTGAATATTGAACCATCCTTGCCTCCCAGGACTAAATCCCACTAGATCATGGTGAATGATCCTTTTAAGGGTATTGTTGAATATGGTTTGCTAATATTTTATTGAAATATTATGCATCTATGTTTCTCAGAGTGATTAGCCTGTAGTGAATGGGGAAAAAATATTTGCAAATGATATATTTGATATATGCAAAACATATAAAGAACTTAAACAACTGAATACCAAAACCCCTACACAATCCAGTTAAAAATGTGCAGAAGTCTTGAATAGACAGTTTTTTAAAAGAAGACGTACAGATGTCCTACTCACACATGAAAACATGGTCAACATGATTAATAATCAAGAATATGGTAATCAAAATCCCAATGAAATGGTACCTTACACCTGTCAGAATGGCTAAAATAAAAAAGAAAAGAAGAATTGACAACTTTTGGATGAGGATGTGGTAAAAAAAGGAATCATATTCTGTTGGTTGGAATGCAACTTGTGCAGCCTCTGTGGAAGAATAGTATGGAGGTTCTTAAAAAAATTAAGATTAGAAACACCATATGATCTGATAATTTCACTACTGAGTGTTTGCTCAGACAAAATGAAAACAGTAATTCAAAAAAATGTATGCACCTTGCAACATTGTTTACAATAGCTAAGATATTGAAACAACCTTAGTCTCCATCAGCAGATGAATGGGTAAGAAAGAGATGGTATACATAAACTGTAGAATATTACGCAGTTGTAAAAAGGAATGAGACTATGCCATTTGAAAAAACATGGATGGATGTAGAGGGTGCTATGCTAAATGCAAGAAATCAGACTGAGAAAGACAGAGAGAGAGAGAGCGTGAGCAGGGGAGGGTCAGAGAGAGACAGAGACACAGAATTCGAAGACAGGCTCTAGGCTCTTAACCTGCTGTCAGCACAGAGCCTCATGTGGGACTCAAACTCTCCAACCATGAGTTCATATCCTTAGCTTAAGCCAGAGGGTTAACTGACTGAGCCAGTCAGGCGCCCTGTATTTTTTTCTTAACATATTTACTTAACATCTTTCTTCTACTTTCTGCAGTATATGAAGTATAGTTATGATTACTGTTTTAACTGTATTTTGCTTCAAGTGTATCACTTGTGCCATTTGAGATCTATTTGTATTGATTGTTCTCCTTATAGGTTGCATTTTTCTGCCTCTTTGCATGCCTGGTAAATTTTAATTATGCCAGGCATTATGAATTTCACCTTCTTGAAGCCTGGATGTATCCCTGTAAACATTCTTTAGCTTTGTTCTGGTATCACTTGAATTACTTGGAAACAGTTTTATCCTTTCAGGTTCTGTGTTAATCTGTTTACCCAAGTTGTTATCTTTCCTGGTGCTCTATTCCTTTTGGTAGGTTCATGTTTAGCTTACTGGATCAGATCAATGGACTGGACCAGAGCAATGTTTAGCCTGCTTATTTCTTCCCCTCAAACTGAGGCAAATCTTTTTGAATAATACACAGTAAATTAAGAAATTTTATTTTAAATTCTTTTTGCTGTGAATAGAAACCATTTTCATTCTTATATGAGCTCAAAATATTGTTTTTTGCAATCTTTTTGGATAATTTTTACCTCCGGTCATTTTCTTACATGTATATGTTGATCAGTTTAATCATGTGGGTGAATTAATTTTGAGGCAAATTGAATTCACAATCTCCAGGGGTTACTAGAGGGCACACATTAGTAGATTTTACTGAAGCGCCAGAGAAACAGACACTTAATTTGCTGTTCAAGGGTTTGATTTCTTCTGGTCTGAAAAACATGTAATGACCTCTTTTGAAGTAATTTTCTTGCAAGTTAATGCAGAACTTGTTCAAGACTCCTTCCATGTTATATCATTGCTTGGAGTCCAACAACAGACTCAAGTTCAAACATATTCCAGGGGATTGGGTACACACTATGACCTGGGAAAAGGCAATATATGTACCAAAAGAATTTGAAGACAGCAAATTTATATCAACAATAACCTGTGGAATATCTATGGGAATTGATCATAAGAGTTTTGGAATCAGAATAAAGTGAGAAGTGACATGAGATATATAGTTCCTTAATTTAAAAAATCTTTTTAATTTTCTAATCCTTTGAAAGGAATGCGATCTTTTTAATCAAGTCTTTGAGGGCTTGTTTGACTTGCTTATTCCGTAGCGTATAAATGAAAGGGTTCATCAACGGGATAACTGAGGTATTGAGCAATGACACCACCTTATTAATGGCTACTCCTTCTTTTGCTGGTTTGATGTAGATGAAGATGCAACTTCCATAGGTGATGGAGACTACTATCATGTGGGACGAACACGTGGAGAAAGCTTTTTTTCTTTGCTGAGCAGAAGGGAGTCTTAAAATCGTCTTGATGATGTATGTGTAGGACATAATTATGCAGACTAGTGTGACTATGAGGGTCAGCACAGCCATGATTAAAACAAGTTGCTCTACAAACTGGGTGTCTGAGCATACAATCTTCAGAAGAGGAGATGCATCACAGGCAAAATGGTCAATGAGATTAGAGTTACAGAAATCTAGCTGAAGTCCCAGGCTCAGCGGTGGGAGTATGACGATTAACCCAATCATCCAACAGCAAAGGACAAGAATGGCACAGACTCTTTCCTTCATGATGGTGGTGTAGTGCAGGGGCTTGCAGATGGCCACGTAGCGGTCATAGCACATGGCAGTTAGAAGAAAAAATTCTGTTGCTCCAGTGAGGATGCCAAAAAATAATTGGATGACACAAGCGTTGTAGGTAACACTTTTGTCTCCAGTTGTCAGGCTGTACAGGAATCGAGGAACACAGACAGTTGTAAATATTATTTCTAAGATGGAAAAATTCCGAAGGAAAAAGTACATGGGTGTTTTGAGGTGAGAGTCAACCAGAGTGAGGAGGATAATGATTAGATTTCCAACAACAGTGAAAATGTAGGTGAAAAACAGAAATACTGAGAGAATAACCTGTAGTACTGGGTTATCTGTCAATCCTAGTAGAATGAATGTTATTGCAGAATGATTTTTCATCACTGTCTTCAGATATATAATGAGATTGTATTAATAAATCACAAACCTTGAATCTGAGGAATAGAACATATAAACAATATTTCAATAGCTGTATAATGAGGAAACATAGCCCAGCAAGTCAGTAGAAGTACATTTAAGCACTTTTAATTGTCAATAATCTGATGTCAAAGTTATTGTACCATGCTCAATTCCCTGGACTCTGATTTACCTTTGTCTTGAGAATGTGGTTTATAGAAAAGATCCCTGGGCAGATTCATTTCCATTCCCCTTCCAGGTTGCAATTTTATTTTAAGGTTTGTTTATTTTTGAGAGAGACAGAGAGACAGAACATGAGCAGGGCAGGAGCAGAGGGTGAGGGAGTCACAGAATCTGAAGCAGGCCCCAGGCTCTGAGCTGTCAGCACAGAGACCAACGTGGGTCTTGAAGTCACAAATGGTAAGATCACAACCTGAGCTGAAGTCAGGTGCCTAAGCGACTGAGCCACCCAGGCACCCCCAGGATCAATTTTATAGTTGGTAGAAAGTACCTCAAGGATTTCAGAGTCCTCTGGGTTGAGAGCAGCCATCATGGCAGCAGGACATCCATGAATATTAATAAAAAGAAAAAAATATGTATAAAATTTTCATTTCCTCATTTGTTAGGACAGCATATCAGCAAATCATTTTCATATCCTATCATCATATAATAGCATCACTGCTTGGTTGTATTACTTTCCATGCTTTGCAACACTTTTCCCTTTTAAATAAATTCCTTAATCTCCCCAACATTTAGAAAAGCCTATACTGTGTGAGTGAATTGAGAATTACCATGAAATTTCTTGAGTCCCACACTGTCACAGGCTATCTCCTTTGCTCTTCTTTTAATACAGGCTGAATTATTTGAGTCTTTGTTTCTCCCTTATATTGGTTAGATCAGCCTCTGTTTTATTTCCTTTTCTGTATTCCTGTTTCAACCTCTGTCTGTTGTCTAGAATCCTATCCTTCCCAAGCATTCCCAGAACACTGACAAGTAGGATGTTCTAATGTCCTTCCTAGAGAACAGAATTCTGTCCTTAGGTTTCCATGATCCATATTGGAGTTCTGTAGTTTATGCATAGATATTTCAGGCTCCAAATGTCTTCTAAGGCTCCTTGTCATCTCTATTAATAAGATAACATCTGGATCGTCCTAGATGGGCAGACACAGGGGAATACCATTTGGGTAAGAAGTTGCCTTCTTTACCATGAATCCATTCTCTGAAGATTCACTTTGCCTTTGGGAATGTCACTAATCATTGCTGCCCCTATCAATGCTCATATTTAACATGGATTAAATATTACATGGAGAATTAATAAACCTGGTTATTACATATGATATTGTTTTCTTTTTCCTTTATAGTTTATTGTCAAGATGGTTTCCATATAACCCCCAGTGTTCATCCTGATAAGTGCCCTCCTCCATGCCCATCAGCCCTCAATTTGTTCTCAGAATTCAAGGGTCTCTCCTGGTTTACCTCCCTCCTTCTCTCCAACTAGTTTTCCCCCTTCTTCTCCCCCATGGTCCTCAGCTAAGTTTCTCCTCTTACACTTACGAGGAAAACATATGGTATCTGTCCTTCTCTGCCTGACTTATTTGATTTAGCATGACACCCTCGAGTTCCATCCAGGTTACTACAAATGGCCAGATTTCATTCTTTCTCATTGCCATGTAACATCTTCTTGATCTGGTATGGATATTCTTAAAAGCTGAAAGATCACAATCCATTCTTATGAGTTTCCCTACAAGACTGACTCTTTGTGTTCCTTCTTTTGAGGATCCTATCAAAGAAACCATTGTCACCTCCTTCCAGAAAGCTGTTCAGTACTTTTTCAATTCTCACATTTCCTACCTATTCTTGTACTCTTCCTGGAAACAGTGGCAATATTGTTCTAAGACGTATCAGAGCTGGAATTTGATCCAGGTCAAACTGGACTAATGTTTAAGTGTTTCTAGGGAATTTGTAATTTTAGGGTTTGGAAATTAATGCTAATAATCACAAATTAGTTAAATTATTAGTTTTTCAAATATTTCCTAGCCACAAACAGTACTCCTGGGACATCTGCATTTCTTCAATATATGACTAGAATGAAGGGCACTTAGGCGGCTCAGTTAATTAAGTGTCTGAGTTCAGCTCAGGTCAAGATCTCATAGTTTCTGAGTTCAAGACCCACATCAAGCTCTGTGCTGTCAGCAGGAAGCCTGGTCCAGATCCTCTGTCCACTTCTCTCTCCTCACCTCCCTTTCTCATGTTCTCTCTCTCTCACTCTCTCAAAACTAAATAAATATTAAACAATAAGACACTATCTTAGTTCTCTTTCCTCTCTTGCAAGATGGTGGGAGAAAAAGTCGAGAAGCCAGATACTAAGGAGAAGAAACCCGAAGCCAAGAAGGCTGATGCTGGTGGCAAGGTCAAGAAGGGGAACCTCAAGGCTAAAACACCAAAGAAGGGGAAGCTCCCCTGCTGAAACCTCATCCTAGTAGAGGAATTGGCAGATACTCCTGATCGGTTATGTATTGAGGAAGGCCATATACAAGAGGAAGTATTCAGCAGCTAAATCCAGGATTGAAAAGAAAGAGGGGAAGATTCTTGCTTCGGTCACAAAACCAGTTGGTGGTGATAAGAATGGTGATACCCAAGTGGTTAAACTGCGAGATGCCCAGGTATTACCCTACTGAAGATGTGCCTCAGTAGCAGTTGAGTCATGGCAAAAAACCTTTCAGTCAGCATGTGAGGAAATTGCGAGCTAGCATCACACCTGGGACCATCCTGATATTCCTCACTGGGCGCCACAAGGGCACGAGGGTGGTTTTTCTGATGAAACTGAGCAGTGGTTTGTTACTTGTGACGGGACCTCTGTCCTTCATTCGAGTTCCTCTGTGTAGAACACACCAGAAATTTCTCACTGCCACCTCCACCAAAAGTGATATCAGCAGTGTGAAAATCCCCAAACACCTCACTGATGCTTCCTTTTTGAAGAAGCTGCTTAAACCCAGACACCAAGAAGGGGAGATCGCCCACACGGAGAAACAGAAGTTTGAGATCACAGAGCAGCGCAAGGTTGATCATAAATCTGTGGACTTGCAAATTCTGCCAAAAATCAAAGCTGTCCCTCAGCTTCAGGGCTACCTCCCTTCTGTGTTTTCTCTCAAGAATGGAGTTTATCCTCACAAACTGGTGTTCTAAGTGTCTCACAAAGAACCTGATTAAATAACGGATCCATAAAAATAAATAAGTAAGTAAATAAATAAATGACTAGAATGAAATCTCTTAATCAGGCACCAATTATTTTGTAATATAAATTTTTTTAAGTTTGCTTTCAGATACTCTCTACAAAATACCTTAAGTGTTTTTTCCCTCTCTGCTAAGGGAAGGCATCATTTTTTTTTTTTTTCCAATGAGGAGAGTTGTTGCAGTGTGATAGGCTTAGGGGATAAAGGGTTTGCCTGAGCAGCAGCAATTAAATAATGCATGCTCATGAGAAATTGCTTTCCTACACCAAGACATGAAGGTTTCCTAACAGCCACATGTCTTTTCACTTAGTGCCTCTAATGTTCTTCTCCATTTTCTTCTACTTGCCTTCCTCAGTGCCTTCATGTTGGCCTATACCCTCGGTTAATGTCACTGGATTATACACTATTACATATCATAAAATGTGTCTTCAATTTGATGGAAATGGCTGAAATGAGATTTGTAAATAACTTCACATCATTGGATGACTGCTTTAAGAGGAAAAGATCAGCACAAAGAAATTATAATAAATACTGAAGTTTAAGGCCATGACTTTTTCACTTCTGGATGTCAAGGATAATTGAAATTATGGAGAGTTGCTATTTATTATCTTTCTCTTTAAAGATAATAACATTACTTGTTTGAATCCTCTATAGTTAAACAAATAGATATTCATTTGCTGTATTCATCTACAACCAATAGAAAAGTGTAAGAATGGAAAATCTCCTATAATGACATCACACACAGCTCATCACTACTAATACCTTGTATTTATCTACAGCCTGTTTGTATATGTAATTATGTTTTGAAGTTACTTATATTTTATAAAAATTATGTTATATTGAAAAATAACACTTGGTGCTCCCTCTCTCAGCCTCAGTTTATGCATTTAATTATTTTCAAAGCACTTACGTATTTTCCTCATGTCATGAAACATTCTTCACAATAGAATTTTACTTGCTTGTCATATCCCATCATATTAATAGTTAACTATTAAATTAATAGTTCTGATATTGAACATTAAGGTTGTTTCCATTTGTTGTATAATAATGTTCTAGAGGCCATTATGTATATAATTCTTTTTATCCTCATCAGATTAATTTCACATTTAAGGGTTGGTGGAAAAAAATGAATAAAATGCTTTCCATACTTATTCCCAAAGTAGTCTTTTCGAAACTGTGTCCCTGTTATAACCCCACCATTTGTAAATGAGAATCTCTATTTTCCAAAGCCTTGGGGATTTGAGCCGTATTATTTTGTGTATTATTTTTTAATATTTTTTCATAACAAGATGATCCTAATTAATAATTGTTTCACTGATATTTTTCTTACATGGAGGGTACAACACTTTATCCTAAATGGTATTTCAGTACAAAATCATCACTACATTTCCCTGATCCTATATAGTTTTATATTAATAAACTGTATTATTTTACACTTTTGTATGTTTGACTGAACTCACCAGTAAAAAAACAAGGAACATCCAGGCTCCCCATCTTACAATGATGTTTACCCCAATTAACATGACATTAATTATTATGAGTTCTTTTAGGCCTGAGGCTGTCCAAGAGATGGGCTGGAAGTGTTCAGGGATGAGTTAACCATTTAGCAGGATGTTTTAGATGTGTGGTTGAAACTTTGAAGTTATGCCTAACCTTGTGTTCTAAGAATCTATGAAAAAGGGAGAGATAATTTTGGTATCCTTTTTTTGGTCTGTCTTATTATAGCACAGCAGTGAGTGCCCTCCCCAGTTGTGTGTGTAGCTGGTTTTATCCTTAACTCTGATCTTTTCCAAGAGCACTGCTCAAGAATCATGTGCAGATTATTATGTTATATAGAACAAAAGGGCAGTCCAGCTACTTTTCAGATCCTCTCTGAACATGAAAGTACTGCTTGTACTCAGATTTTTTAGCAGAGATATCTAAATTCACTGTCTTTACCCAGGGACTGCTTTTATATACCTTCTACGAGTCCAGTTCCTGAATATTTGGGCACAAAATCGACAAACATTTCATACTTACTTTCTGGCTGTTCCCCATCATATCTTGGGAAATTGAACCCAACGTTCCTTCTTGGGTCTGAGA
The DNA here is from genome assembly GCA_004023785.1 of Mungos mungo. Classification (NCBI taxonomy): domain Eukaryota; kingdom Metazoa; phylum Chordata; class Mammalia; order Carnivora; family Herpestidae; genus Mungos; species Mungos mungo. The sequence goes on from PISW01008416.1 coordinate 67,204, forward strand.
AACACTGGGACTAGTGGCTATAATTTTGAGTTAACATTGGCATTCTTTGAAGCCCCACATACTCTTTCAGGAAGTAACACCTGCAAATGCAAGGTAATATGCAGTGACATAGGGAACAGCACTGTTTGCTGTTACCATTACCAAGTCTACAATGGATCTGATGAGAGTCCTATCTGTCCTGAAGCTGTCAAATAGTATTTTCCTGAATTCTGTGACTGAAAGAATGGACAAACAATGGCAGGTAAATGTTCACAACTGTCCCTGGCTGTGGAAGTGAAGATGGCCTGACTCTCTGCAAAGAAGTGGGTTGCTCTATAAATTTTCATGAATAGAAATGTCATGTGCTTTATTGGCTTTATCTGCTCCAGTGCATGGGGAGCAATTATGTGAAAAAATGAAAACGTCCTTGGTGACTCTTCAAACCACTAATGAATCTAAAGTGAAATTAACTTTGGCAAACCAAACAAAGCAAGGGAAAACAAAGGAAAAAAACTTAACCAGCACCTGTGTGGCAGTGTCCACAGAGGTAAGAAATGTAATCAAAATGTTATCAGGGGTAGAAAAAAAAGTCAGATGATGAAATGCTTCTCACCATGATCTTTTTACCGTGTTGAAATGCTGGGAGTCATCTGATGAATTCTGGTGTAGGACATACTCATACGATCTACTCAATCAATCTTACCCATCCAATTATTAGTTCTTATTTTTAAAAAAATATTTATTTTACTTTCGAGAGTGGGAGAGAGGGGGTACGAGCAGGGAAAAGGTAGAGGACGAGGGAGACCCAAGCAAGCTCCACACTCTCAGTGTAGAGTCTGTTGTGGGACTCCGTTTCCTGAACCCGTGAGATCCTGACCTGAACTGAGACCAAAAGTCAGACAGTTAACCAACTGAGCCCCTACCTGACCTTGATATTATTTCTTAAATGCTTTATTTTAATGATTATGGGAATGAACGTTTATTTTATCTTATTAATTATGTAGTTAGTTCATTTATGGGTCCTTTTTTAGAAGTAATATTATTTATTCAATGAAAGAGCCAGCACAGGCTGGGGAGTGGCAGAGATAGAGAGAGAAATCACAAGCAAGCTCCATACCATCATCACAGATGCTTTATATGGGGCTTTAAGTCAGCAACTGTGACATCATGACCTCAGTCAAAACCAAGTGTCAGACATTCAACCAGCTGAGCCATCCAGGTGCCCCCATGGGTCCTATTACAATAGAACTCATTTTCATTTACATATTCATTAATCACTGCTAATTCATAAGTAAACTGTTGCTATTTCATACTCAAAACTTGCATGGAACTTGCTAGACCCAAAGATGTCAGTCACCTTACCAAGAATGCAGGGTTTGGGTGTATTGTGTTCATTATCCATTATTTTATCCCAAGTCCAGTGATTTACTGGGTAATACAACAGTTATTGTTCTCATTTTTTGAGTACTCTCCACACACATTCTCACGAACAGTGCTTGAGGGTTCCTTTTTCTTCACATCCTCATCAACACTTGTTGATTCTTTCCTTTTTGATACTAGTCATTCTTACAGTATACCTCCTCCAATATTTACTAGTTGCCTTCAGATGGGGTATTTTTCCATTGATCCTGTTAATTTGGGTTTCTCTCTAAACTAGTATTTATGCCCCTGCACCATAATTCTTACTTCCGATTTTGGCAAAATTCTTAAGCTTTTTTGTCTTCTCTGGGTTTAAAACTACCTGGATGGCTTTTGGAAATGTCCCTGTTGTTTTCCAGAAAGTGGTGCTATCACTTATGTGTGGTTTCTCCCTTGTCCACAGATCCTACTTTGTTTTTCAGTTTTCTTTCAATTTTTATTTAAATTCTAGTTAGTTAACATATAGTCTAATACTCTTTTCAGAGTAGAATTTAGTGATTCTAAATGTAACTCCTAATGCTCAACACAACAAGTGCCCTCGTTAATGCCTTCACCTATTCAGCCCATCCCCCACCCACCTCCCTCCATTGACCTTCAGTTAGTTCTTTATCATTAAGAGTCTCTCCTGGTTTGTTTTCCTCTCTTTCCCCGCCCGTTCTCATATGTTCATCTATTTTGTTTCTTAAATTCCACATATAAGTGGAATCAGATAGTCTTTGTCTTTCTCGGGCTGAGTTATTTCCCTTAGCATAATACACTCTAGTTCCATCCATGTCATTGCAAATGGCAAGATTTTATTTATTTTTTATGGCGGAGTGATTATTCCATTGTGTGTGTGTGTGTGTGTGTGTGTGTGTGTGTGTGTGTATGTGTGTGTGTGTGTGTATGTCACATCTTCTATATTCACTCATCAGTTGATGGACATTTAGGAATTTTCCATCATGTGGCTACTGTTGTTAATGTGGCTCTAAACATCAGGGTGGATGTACCCCTCAAATATGTATTTTTGTATTTTTTGTGTTAATATTGAATAGTGCAATTACTGCATCATAAGGTAGTTCTGTTTTTAAATTTAAAAGTTATTTTTATTTATATTTATTTATTTTTAAATAGTTTATTGTCAAATTGGTTTCCATTAACACCCATTGCTCTTCCCCACCAATGCCTTCCTCCATTACCACAACCTATTTTCTGCCTACCCCTCCCCCCCTTCAACCTTTGGTTCATTTTCAGTATTCAATAGTCTCTCAGGATTTGTGTCCCTCTCTCTCCCCAACTCTCTATCCCTCTTCCTCTCCCCACAGTCCTCGATTAGGTTTCTCCTGTTTCCGGTTAGACCTATGAGTGCAAACATATGGTATCTGTCCTTCTCCATCTGACTTATTTCACTTAGCATGACTTCCTATAGGTCCATTCATTGTGCTACAAATGGCCATATTTCATTCTTTCTCATTGCCATGTAATACTCCATTGTATATATACACTACATCTTCTTGACCCATTCATCTGGTGGTGGACATGTAGGCTCTTTCCATGATTTGGCTATTGTTGACAGTGCTGCTATAAACATTGGGGTGCATGTGCTCCTATGCATCAGCACTTCTGTATCCCTTGGGTAAATCCCTAGCAGGGCTATTGCTGGGTCATAAGCGAGTTCTATTAATAGTTTTTTGAGGGACCTCCACACTGTTTTCCAGAGGAGCTACACCAGTTTACATTCCCACCAACAGTGTAGGAGTGTGCCCGTCTCTCCACACCCTCGCCAGCATCTATAGTCTCTTGATTTGTTCATTTTAGCCACTCTGACTGGCATGAGGTGGTATCTCAGTGTGTGGTTTTGATTTGTGTTTCCCTGATGATGAGTGATATTGAGAATCCTTTCATGTGCCTGTAGGCCATCTGGGTGTCCTCTTTGGAGAAGTGTCTGTTTATGTCTTTTGCCCATTTCTTCACTGGGTTATTTGCTTTTCGGGTGTGGAGGTTGGTGAGTTCCTTATAGATTTTGGATACTAGCCCTTTAACTGATTTGTCATTTGCAACTATCTTTTCCCATTCTGATGGTTGATTATTAGTTTTATTGATTGTTTCCTTCACAGTGCAGGAGCTTTTAACTTTGATTAGATCCCAATAGTTCATTTTTGCTTTAATTTCCCTTGCATTTGTGGATGTGTCAAGTAGGAAATTGCTGTGGTTGAGGTCAAGGAGGTTGTTTCCTACTTTTTCTTCGAGGGTTTTCATAGTTTCCTGTCTCACATTCAGGTCCTTCAGCCAGTTTGAGTTGATTTTTGTGTATGGTGTAAGAAAGTAGTCTAGTTTCATTCTTCTGCATGTTGCTGTCCAGTTCTCCCAGCACCACCTGCTAAAGAGGCAGTCTTTTTTTCCATCAGATACTCTTTCCTGCTTGTCAAAAATTAATTGGCCATACATTTGTGGGCCCAGATTTGGGTTCTCTATTCTATGCCGTTGGTCTGTGTGTCTATTTTTGTGCCAATACCATACTGTCTTGATGATGATAGCTTTGTAGTAGAGGCTAAAGTCTGGGATTGTGATGCCTCCCGTTTTGGTTTTCTTTTTCATATTACTTTGGCTCTCCAGTGTCTTTTGTGGTTCCATACAAATTTAAGGATAGTTTATTCTAGCTTTGAGAAGAATGTGGGTGCAATTTTGATGGGGATTGCATTGATTGTGTAGATTGCTTTGGGTAGTAATGACATTCTCACAATGTTTATTCTTCTGATCCATGAACAGGGAATGTGTTTCCATTTCTTGGTCTTCTCTTCAATCTCTTTCATAAGTTTTCTATAGTTTTCATCATATAGGTCTTTTGCATCCTTGGCTAGGTTCATTCTTAGGTATTTTATGGTTTTTTGTGCAATCGTGAATGGGATCAGTTTCTTGATTTCTCTTTCTGTTGCTTCATTATTGATGTATAGGAATGCAACCAACTTCTGTACATTGATTTTGTACCCTACAACTTTACTGAATTCATTGATCAGTTCTAGAAGGCTTCTGGTGGATCTGCTGGGTTTTCCATGTAGAGTATCATGTCATCTGCAAAAAGTGAAAGTTTGACTTCTTCTTTGCCAATTCTGATGCCTTTTATTTCCTTTTGTTGTCTTATTGCTGATGCTAGGCCTTCCAACATTATGTTAAACAATAGTGATGAGAGTGGACACCCCTGGTGTGTTCCTGATCTAAGGGGGAAAGCTCTCAGTTTTTCCCCATTGAGGATGATATTAGCTGTCGGCTTTTCATAAACTGCTTTTAAAATGTTTCGGTAAGTTCTTTGTATTCTGACTTTCTCAAGGGTTTTTATTAAGAAAGTGTGCTGTGTTTTGTCAAATGCTTTTTCTGCATCTATTGACAGGATCATATGGTTTTTATATTTTCTTTTGTTAATGTGATGTATCACATTGTTGGATTTCCAAATATTAAACCAGCCCTGTAACCCATGAATGAATCCCATTTGATCAGGATGGATAATTTTTTTGTATGCTGTTGAACTTGATTTGCTAGTATCTTGTTGAGTATTTTTGCATCTGTATTCATTAAGGATATTGGTCTGTACTTCTCTTTTTCTGGTGGGTCTCTGTCTATTTTGGGTATCAAGGTGATGCTGGGTTCGTAGAATGAGTTTGGAAGTTTTGCTTCTATTTCTATTTCTTGCAATACTTTGAGAAGAATGGGTATGAGCTCTGCTTTAAATGTCTGGTAGAATTCCCCTGGGAAGCCATTTGGCCCTGCGCTCTTATTCATTGGGAGGTTTTGATAACAGATTCGATTTCTTCACTGGTTATCGGTCTATTCATGCATTCTATCTCTGCCCACTTGAATTTTGGTAGTGCATGTGCATTTAGGAATTTGTCCATTTCTTCTAGGTTGTCCAGTTTGTTGGCATATAATTTTTAATAGTAATCGCTGATGATTGCTTGTATTTCTAAAGATTGGTTTTAATAGATCCTTTTTCATCATGATTTTGTCTATCTGGGTGGTCTCTGTTTTCTTTCTGAGGAGCCTGGCTAGAGGGTTATCAGTTTTGTTTATTTTTTCAAAGAACCAACTCTTGGTTTCATTGATCTGCTTGACTGGTTTTTGTGTGTGTGTGTGTGGTTTTTTTTTTTTTTTGATTCTATATTTTTTATTTCTGTCTTGCTCTTTATTATTTCTTTTATTCTGCTGGGTTTGGAGTGCTCTTGCTATCCCCTTCTAGTTCCAGTAGGTGCTCTGTTAGATTTTGAATTTGTGCTTCTTCTAGCTTGGTGATATAAGCCTGGACTGCATAATACTTTCCTCTTAGGATTGCCTTTGCTGTGTCCTAGAGATTTTGGGTTGTTATATTTTCATTTTATTTGTTTCCATATAATTTTTAATTTCTTCTCTAATTGCCTGATTAGACCAATCATCCTTTAGTAGGGAGGTTTTTAACCTCCACATTTTTGGAGGGTCTCGAGACTTTTTCCTGTGGGTAATTTCAAGTTTCATAGCATTGTGATCTGAAAGTGTGCATGGTATGATCTCTACTCATTTATATTCATGGAGGGCTATTTATGTCTCAGTATGTTATCTATCTTGGAGAAGGTACCATGTGCACTTGAACAGAACATGAATTTTCTAACTTCAGGATGCAGAGTTCTAAATATATCTATAAAATCCATCTGTTCCAATATGTCATTCAGGTCCATTGTTTCTTTAGTGATTTTCTGTCTGGTTGATCTATCCATTGCTGTCAGGGGAGTAATAAAGTCCCCTGCAATTAGCACATTCTTATCAATAAGATTGTTTCTGTCTGTGATTGTTTTACATATTTGGGCACTCCTAAATTTGGCACATAGATGTTTATAATTGTTAGCTCTTCCTGATGGAGAGATTCTGTAATTATTATATAATGTCCTTCTTCATCTCTTGTTACTGCCTTTACTTTAAAGTCCAGTTTGTCTAATATAAGTGTGTCTACTCCGGCTTTCCCTTGGCTTCCATTCGCATGATAGATATTTCTCCATCCCTTTACTTTTAACCTGAAGGTATCTTCAGGTCTAAAACGAGTCTTTTGTAGACAGCAAATATATGGATTTTGTTTTTTTATCCATTCTGCTACCCTGTGTCTTTTGGTTGGAGCATTCCGTCCATTTACATTCAGTGTTATTTTTGTAAAATGTGTGTTTAAAGTCATTGTGTTCTTCATAGAATTCATGTTTATAGTGGTTTCTCGGACACCTTGTATTCTCTGTAACTTTTCCCTCACAGAGTCCCACTTAGGATTTCTTGTAGGGCTCGTATGGTGGTCATGAATTTCTGTCTCTCTCTTTCTCTTTTTTTTTATTTGGGAACACCGTTATCCCTTTTTCTATTTTGAGTGACAGGCTTGCTGGATAAAGGATTCTTGGCTGCATGTTGTTTTTTGTTCATCCTATTGAAGATTTCCTGCCATTCCTTCCTGGCCTGCCAAGTTTCATTAGATAGTCTGGTAGGTTTCCCTTTGTACATGAGGGCCCATTTTTCCCTGGCTGCTTTCAGAATTCCCTCTTTATCTT
>PISW01008417.1:0-74123 GCA_004023785.1 Mungos mungo
GACAGAGAAACATACTCGGGTGTCTCTCACACACATGCAGCATCCCCACATGGTCATCCTGGATCTCAACATGGAGAAAGGGGATCCCCCAGGGAAGGAAGACAGAAAACTCCTCACAGACAGGCAGGAGACACCACTAGACATGCGCAGTCTGGTCATGGACAGGCCACCAGGACAGAATCTGATAGGACATCGAGAACAGGATCTAGCATCAGTGAGTCTAGTGACAGTGAAAGGCACTCCGCAGTCCCACACACACACAGAGGATCCCCTCATGGTCATGCTGGATCTCGACATAGGGAGTCTCGATCCCCAAGTGAAGGAAGACTGATAACTCCTCACAGACAGGCAGGAGACACCACTACACATGCCCAGTCTGGTCATGGACAGCCCACCAGTACAGAATCCGATAGGACCACGAGAACAGAATCTAGCATTGGTGAGTCCAGTGACAGGGAAACACACTCAGGAGTCTCTCACACACATGCAGGGTCCCCACATGGCCATGCTGGATCTCAACATGGAGAAAGGGGATCCCCCAAGGAAGGAAGACAGAAAACTCCTCACAGACAGGCAGGGGACACTACTAGACATACCCAGTCTGGCCAGGGAAAAGCCACCAAATCCCAATATAGTAGGACTGGAAGAAGGGAATCCAGTGTCAGTGAGTCCAGTGACAGTGAAATGCACTCAGAACTGTCACAAGGACATTCAGTTTCTAGTCATAATCACTCTGCTTCCCCCCCACACAACACAGTTAGGAGTACAACCAGAAGACATGGATCTAGCACTCAACAATCAGGAGATATTTCTAAACATTCCATAGTTGAACATGGCCAGACTTCAACTCATAAGCTACCTCGTTCCAGAAGTTCACAGATACAGGCATCCTCCCATAGACATGTTGGAGACAAATCTACATTCTCAGGTGATCAGGGACAGGCCCCGTCTTCTCATGGACAATTAGGAATTGGTACAACACAGAGACATGGGTCCAGCCATACACTGTCACAGGATAATCACAGACACATCAGTGATAGCATAAGTAAACATTCACATAACAGTCACCACCGATCTAGATTAAGTCATTCTCAGTCACAGCTTAGTGGAAGACAAAGACATGGATCAGGTCAAGGATGGAAACATGGCAGTTATGGAAGTGCTGAATATGACTATGGGCAGTCTGGGTATGGACCCTCTGGGGGTAGGAGAACAAGAAGCCACAATTCTAGCCCTTTGAGGTCAATGGATAGAGCTGCAAACATTGAAGTGTCTACACATGGACAATTAATTTCTGGTTCTGATCATATAGTATCAAAAGCAAGTGAAATAAAAGAAAGACAAGGTTCGAGTCAGGTACAGTCAGCTGATTCCCAGTCTGGATCCATTGAAACTAGAAGGCAGGGATCAAGTCATGAGCATTCAGTAGTAAGTCATGAACCATCAGGTGACACTCATGTTCAATCTGGAACATGGCGATCTACTACTCATAGGCAGTCAAGCAACCATTCTGTATCTCAACATGGACAATCCATATCAGCTCATGGCCATTCAGAATCTGGTTCAACTCTAAGGCAGGGATCCCAGAGTGATAATAAAGGACATTCCAAAGAGTGGGGGAAACAGATTCATGAATCATCAAGATCTATGCATGGACAGTCAGAGTTCAATAATATAAGTATACACAGATCCCGCCAGGAGAATTTGGGAGATACATCTTCTCATGAGCAGATAAGATCCAGCACAAGTTTAGTAAGACAAAGATCAAGTAACAGACAATCAGTAGACATCCAGGGTCAATCTGGATTCAACACCAATGAAAGACAAGTACACAGCCACGGGGAATCAAGTGACAGCTATGGGAAGTCAAGTGACAGCAGAAGCAGGAATCAAGGGTTCATTTCCAGTCACTCTCTTAATAGACAAGATCCTACAGGAACTGAAGAATATGGGTATGGGTATTCATCAAGCAGTACAACCATGTGGAGTGGGGAAAGGCAAAAACAAAGGCCCAAATCAAATTTGTTACGAGGCATCGGAATATACCATCAGGATGTGGACAATTTGCACACAAGGAACTCTGAGGCCAGATGCTACCATAATAGGGAGAGAACAGAATCGGGATCCTTTTACTTAGAAAGTAACACTCCACTCTATGAATATGTCCAAGAACAAAGGTATTATTACTTTGAATAATTTGAAGCCAACAGAAAACAAACTAGCTCAAATAAGAACTGACTCAAAAAAGAAATGACATACAACATGGAATTAAGATGTTTAACATGATCTGCTCTTTAGGTAGCGGGGGTATATATCTGTCCTTTAATTTAACTGTAGCACTGTACTCTATTCCTTTTGTTTGGTGCAAGGTTTTTGTAAGGCTCCACAATCACTAAACTCTTTGGTTAGAAAACAGTGAATGGAAGAAGTAAATAGCATTTGGAACTATATTCAGAACTATATGACAAAGTCATTTGGGTGCTTTGGGGTAAAATGAGCATTTTTTAAAAATTTCTCAGACTCAGATTTTGGACTTTCCAGATTTTATTTTAATTGACCATTGACAAAACTATCCAGGGAGATAAGAAACATGATTTTGGAGCCAAAATTTCTTTAATAATATTATAACACATTCTATATCCTAGACAAAGAATGTTCTAGTAGGTGATGAATCAGAATATTTGCATCTTTTGTGCTACCACTGGAACTTTATACTATTATTTTTGAATTTATTGTCATAATCTCCTGTATTGCATAAAAATTGTCAATAAACTTTACATCAAGGTATAGTATTTCTTCTCTTTCATCCTCACAAACACAAACACAGCTCCCTGCCCCGGGGTCAGATGCACATTTCTTTCTTCTGCCTCTGGGCACCTAGATGGAAGTGAAGCATTAAGATGCCAATAACAAAGAGTCTAGAAAAGGTGAAACTCAGCCACATCTAGTCCTCCCCTCAATCTAATCATTATCCAAAGCACTTATAGGAAGAGATGGTTTATACTGAGAAGTCAACCTCAGATGTTTTAGTTAATCATGATCATTACAACAACCATTGTCAAACATGACTTAAGAAACCTAAGCTCTGGAAATAAGAGGTAAGCACCATAGACTTTCTCTGATAAATACACTAATTGAAATCCCTCCCTCATCAATGCAGGCTAATGGGAGTGGAGGCTAATGGAGTCCTGAAGTTTCCAAACAAACAAACAAAACAAAAATAAAAACAAAAAGCGATAAAAAATATACTCCTGCCCCTGAGGAAAACAATACATACATACATTATGAATAGCAAAAATGTGAAAAGGAATAGAAAAATACATACAAAAGATACTAACTTCAGTAGAAAGTTTACTGCTATAAAATCTAAAGAAACTATTCAGAATACCATAACTAGTAAGGACTTTAAATATCATCCCCTCAATTTACAGACTGAAAGAAAAAATATTCAAGCAAGCTTATTTAATCAAAAAGAATGATAATTCCCTAAATCAGAATCTGGTGTCCCATCCTTCTCTCCTCCCCCCAAAACTGAAGCTACTGTTATTCCACTTCCACTATTGAAATTCAAACTAAAGTGAAATTCATCAGTAGGTGTCCCAGATCACAAGCCCCTATTGGGGGCAGAAGTTATATGAAAAACAAAACATGGGCTCTATTTTCTTATTAGACTCAAAATATATCCTATCTAGTTTTTAATATTTTAAGCAAGGCTATATAAGCTTTGATCATTGTGCTATGTAGTCAACAGAACACTAATCATACTAGTTTATTAGTGAAAGAAAATAAAATACTTGTACTATTAAAGTATACATATGGGGTGCCTGGGTGGCTCAGTCGGTTAAGCGTTCGACTTCAGCTCAGGTCATGATCTTATGGTTTGTGGGTTCGAGCCCTGCATCAGGCTCTGTGCTGACAGCTCAGAGCCTGGAGCCTGCTTCAGATTCTGTGCCTCCCTGTCTCTCTGTCCCTCCCACACTCATGCTCTGTTTCTGTCTCAATAATAAATAAACATTAAAAATTTTTAAAAATAAAGTACACATAAAAAGTAACTGAATATATGATAGTTAATCCTAAATTGTAATCGATTCGTACATTCACCATTTATTCACTAAATAAATATTAATTATCAGAGCATCATTGGAAATTTAAATATTGAGGGGTGTCTGGATGGTTCAGTCGGTTAAGCATCTGAATTCAGTACAGGTCATGATCTCATGGGTTGTGAGTTTGAGCCCCACATCGGGCTCTGTGCTGACAGCTCAGAGCCTGGAATCTGCTATGGATTCTGTGTCTCCTCTCTCTGACCCTCCCCTGCTTGTGCTGTCTCTCTCAAATAAATAAACATTAAAAGAAGAAGAAGAAATTTAAATATTGGTAGAAGGAGCAAAGACGGTGAAGTAGTCCAAAAGACCCTATGCCTGCCGGTTTCTCAAGACAGCTAGATAAATACCAAATTATTCTGAACACTAAGAAATTGATCTGAGGACTGACAGAACAAACTGTACAACCAGAGGGAGAGAAGAGGCCATGTCATGGAAAATATGAGGTGTGGAGATGTGATTTGGGAAAGAAAAAAGGGGAATGGAGGAAATCCTGATCAAGGAGAGGTGGGGGGAAAGAGAGGGAGAGAGAGAGAGAGAGAGAGAGAGAGAGAGTGGAAGAGTGAGGGAGAGAGAAGCACACAGGGATTGCACAAGGAAAACACTTCCCCCAAAGCCACTGACTGGGAAAATGAGAGGGGCTGGTTATTGAGAGTTTTTACAATAAGCAGAACTCAAAGAATGAAATTATAGAAGTCTGCACTGTGGCTGATGTGGAACTCAGTGGACACTGCAATGCTCCTCTGGAGAAGAAGGGTAAAGGCCTGGGAGCAGGCACTGCAATTTGAGGATACCCTGGGGGTGCACAGGGAGAGATGGATCACTCTTCATGGAGTGCATCTGGGAGAGCTGACACTGTATCTTAGGGGACAAAAGAGGCAATGGGTGACATTGCTTTCCCTGCCCCTTAGTTTAGGGGCAGATGAACCTGCAGAGGGAAGCTAACCTGGATATTGGCTTTCATTGCACTTTAATCCAAACTCCAAGCTCCTGCATGTTGATGCAACTGACCTTCTGAGACAAACCAGCACCAACCCCAGTGAGGTGAGATACACCCCCCAGAGGTTTAGTAAAGGACTATACCATGCCAATTCCTTAAAGTCTGGAGTTTTGGAACTCAGCTGGCCTGCCTGGGATAAAACACAGGTGCACTGCACAGCTGGGTAGACACAGACCGGGTGAGGGCAGGGAGGGATATGAGGGAGACCTGGGACACAAAAGGGGAGATTGTCTGGGAGGGCTTCCCAGACAGTGACAGATGTGAATTCCCCTCTCCAGGGACAAGAGAGAGAGCTGGCACCATTATTCTCCCCCTCCCATCAGTATGGACTGACTTCAGTGAGCAGCACATTGCCCACAGTGAAGGCCTGAGCTGCTTATACCAAAACCCACCTCACTGAGCTCTGCAGGTGCTTCTTTTCTAGGGGAAATGTGCCTGAGGACCAGAGCAATAGGCCCTTCCCCAGAAGACCAGCACCCCCACCCCATGCACCAAGTTCACTGACCATAGAGTGCCAAAAAGCTCTAGCTCTTGGGGAATAAGCATCAGGCCTCTTAACAAGCAGACGAGAGGACGCCTAGTTAAAACTTGCCACTTTCTGGAAAAGGTTCAGATAATCCCCATTGCAGGCAAGGAGGAACTCTCAGAGAACTGAACCTGAGGGAAAGATCAGCCAAAACACAGTGGCAAAGTGCAAACAGTATACACCAGAGACACATATTGAAGAACCAGTCCTTGGATACTATATGACATCTTCTTAGTAAAGTCACTACTCTCAGGAGCAGGAAACACAGTAGACTTTCCTAACACAGAGAAGAATACAGAGACCTAGACAAAATGCCAAGATATAAGTATTCATCCTGAAGGAAAGAACAAGAAAGGGTCACAACTAGGCATCTAATCACAACAGATAGAAGTAATATGCCCAATCCAGAATTTAAAACAACAATCATAAGGATACTAGTGGGGTATGAGAAAAGCATAGGAGACACAAGGGAGTCCCTTATCACAGAGATAAAAGACTTAAAAACTAGTCAGGCTGAAATAAAAACTGCTAAAACTGAGATGCAAAATGGACTGAAAATAATGACCACAAGGATGAAAGAAGCAGATGAATGAATAAACAATATAGAAGCTAAAACTAAAGAAAATAGTGAAGCTAAAAAGAAGAGGAAAAGAAAAATATTGGATCATGAAGGGACTCAGAAAATTCATCCACTCCATAAACCATAATAACACACGTATTATAGAAGGAGTCCCAGAAGAATAATAGAGGGGGAAATGGGGCAAAATGTTTATTTGAGCCAAAAACTTCCCTAATCTGGGGATGAAAGCAGACATCCAAATCCAGGATGCACAGAGAATTCCCATCAAAATCAACAAAAGCAGGCCAAAAATAAGACACATCGTAGTAAAAATTGCAAAATATAAAAATAAGGGAAAAAATCATAAATGTAGCAAGAAAAAAGAAATACCAAACTTACAAAGTAAGACAAACAAGGCTGGCAGCAGATCTCTCCAAAGAAATCTGACAGGCCAGAAGAGAGTGGCATGATATATTCAACAGGGTGAATGGGAAAAATATGTAGCCAAGAATATTCTATCTAGCAAGGCTACCATTCAGAACAGAAGGTGAGATAGAGTTTTCCAGATAAACAAATGTTAAAGGAGTTCATGACCAATAAATGAGCCCTGCAAGAAACACTAAAGGGGATTATTAGAATGGGAAGGAAAGTCCAAAAGTGACAAGTTATAATGGATTATAAAAAAATTATAAAAGATTATAGAAAATCTCCAGAAATAATGACAAAACATGTCATAAAATAAAATGTCATGCAATAAAATAACATGTAATAAAATTCATATCTATCAATAATCACTGTGATGTAAACAGGCAAAATACTCTATTCAAAAGCCATAGGGTGTCAAAATGGATTTAAACAAACAAACAAACAAACAAACAAAAAACCAAGAGCCATCTATGTGGCATACAGGACACTCGTTTTAGACCTAAAGATACCTACAGATTGAAAGTCAGAGGATGGAGAACCATTTATCCTGCTAGTGGACAACAAAACAAAACCAGAGTAGCCTTACTTATATCAGACAATAAGATTTTAAAACAAAGACTGTAATAAGAGATAAAGAAGGACACTATATCATAAAAGAGAGGTCTATCCAACAACAAGATCTAACAATTATATATTTATGCCCTCAACTTGGCAGCAACCAAATAAAAAAACAATTAATAACAAACATAAAGAACTCATTGGTAATAATAAAATAATAGAAGGGGACTTTAACACACTACTTAACGCAATGGACTGATTAAACAGAAAATCAATAAATAAGGAAACACTGGCTTTGAATGACAAACTGGATCAGATGGAATTAAGAGAGATATTCAAAACATTTCAACCTAAAGCAGTAGAATACACATTTAAGTGTGCAGGGAACATTCTCCAGAACAGATCACATACTGGGTCACAAATCAGGCCTCAACAAATACAAAATACTGAGGTCATACCATGCATATTTTTTCAATGACAACACTACAACTCGAAGTCAACCACATGAAAAACTTTGGAAAGGCAAGAAATACATGGAGGTTAAAGAACATCCTACTACACTGAGATACCACCTCACACCAGTCAGAGTGGCTAAAATGAACAAATCAAGAGACTATAGATGCTGGCGAGGGTGTGGAGAGACGGGCACCCTCCTACACTGCTGGTGGGAATGTAAACTGGTGCAGCCGCTCTGGAAAACAGTGTGGAGGTGCCTCAAAAAACTATCAATAGAACTCCCCTATGACCGAGCAATAGCACTACTGGGGATCTACCCAAGGGATACAGGAGTGCTGATGCATAGGAGCACATGTACCCCAATGTTCATAGCAGCACTGTCAACAATAGCCAAAACATGGAAAGAGCCTAAATGTCCATCACCTGATGAGTGGATCAAGAAGATGTGGTGTATATATATATATATATATATATACAATGGAGTACTATATGGCAATGAGAAAGAATGAAATCTGGCCATTTGTAGGAAAGTGGATGGACCTCGAGGGTGTCATGCTAAGCAAAATAAGTCAGGCGGAGAAGGACAGATACCATATGTTTGCACTCATAGGTCTAACAGGAGAACAGGAGAAACCTAATGGAGGACCAGGGGGAGGGGGAGAGGGAAAGAGAGATGGGGAGAGAGAAGGACGCAAAACTTGAGAGACTATTGAATACTGAAAATGAACTGAGGATTGAAGGGGGAGGGGGAGGGGGGAAAGAGGTGGTGGTGATGGAGGAGGGCACTTGTGGGGAAGAGCACTGGGTGTTGTATGGAAACCAATTTGACAATAAACTATTTTTTAAAAATTTAAAAAATGGGAAAAAAAAAGAACATCCTACTAAAGAATGAATGGGTTAACCAGAAAATTAAAGAAGAAATTTAAAAATACATGTAAACAAATTAAAAAAAAACATAACTATCCAAAACCTTTGGAATGGAGCAAAAGCAGTAATAAGAGAGAAGCACATAGCAATACAGGCCTATCTCAAGAAGCAAGAAAACTGTTAAATACACAACCTAACATACAACAAAAGGAGCTGGAAAAGGGACAACAAATGAAGCCTAAAGCCAGCAGAAGAAGGGAAATAATAAAGATTAGAGCAGAAATAAATGATATAGAAAAAAAAACCCAATACATCAGTAAAACCAAGAGCTAGTTCTTTCAAAGAATTAATAAAATTAATAAGCCCCTAGATAAATATCAAAAAGGAAAGAGAAACAACCCAAAGAAATAAAATTACAAATGAGAAAGACAATAACCAACATCAAAGAAATACAAACAATTATAGGAGAATATTATGAAAAACTACATTTCAATAAATTGGGCAATCTGAAATAAATGGATAAATTCCAGAAACATAAACTACCAGGTCTGACACAGGAACAAATAGAAAATATGGAATGACTGGTAACTAGCAAACGAATAGAATCAGTAATCAAAATTCTCCCCAAAAACTAATAGTCCAGTCACAGATGACTTTCCATAGGAATTCTACCAGATATTTAAAGAAGTTAATACCTGTTCTTCTCAAACTATTCAAAAAAAAAAAAAAAAGAAATGGAAGGAAAATTTCCAAAGTCATTCTCTCATGCTAGCATTACCTTGATTCCAAAACCAGACAAACACCTACTAAAAAAGAGAATTACAGGCCAATATCCCTGATGAACATGAATGCAAAATCTCTCAACAAAATACTAGCAAAATGATTCCAAAAGTACATTAAAAGAACTATTTACCACAAGCAAGTGAGATTTATTCCAGGACTGCAAGAGTAGCTCAATATTCACAAATTAATGTGATACACCACATTAATATTAAGGATCAGAACTATATGATCCTCTCAATAGATGCAGAAAAAGCATTTGACAAAGTACAACATTAATTAAAAATAAAAAATTAATTAATCAATTTTAAAACTTCAACAAAGTAGGGATATATGGAACTTACCTCAACATTGTAAAGGCCACATATGAAAGATCCATAGCTAATATCACCCTCACTGGGGAAAAACTGAAAGCTTTTCCTCTACATGGGAATGGACATGGGATGTCCACTCTCACCATTACCATTTTAGTACTAGAAGACTTCATCTCAGCAATCAGATAACGAAAAGAAATAAAAGGTATCCAAATTGGCAAGGAAGAAGTAAACATTCACCATTTGCAGACAACCCGATACTCTGTGTAGAAAACCCAAAAGACTCCACCAGAAAATTACTAGAACTGATGGACAAATAATTCCGGATATATAAATATCACAGGATATAAATTCAATGTACAGACATCTGTTGCATTTTTATAAACCAATAATGAAGCAGCAGAAACAGATATCAAGGAATCAATCCCATTTAGGGTTGCACCAACACGAAAGATACTTAGAAATAAACCTAACTAGAGAGGTAAAAGATGGGGTGCCTGGGTGGCTCAGTCGGTTAAGCCTCCGATTCCGGCTCAGGTCAGATCTCACATTCGTGGGTTTGAGCCCCGCGTCAGGCTCTGTGCTGACAGCTAGCTCAGAGCCTGGAGCCTGCTTCGGATTCTGTGTCTCCTTCTCTCTCTGCCCCTCCCCCTCTCATGCTCTGTCTCTCTCTGTATCAAAAATAAGTAAAACATTAAAAAAAATTTTAAAAAAAGAAGTAAAAGACCTGTACTCTAAAAACTATAGAACATTTATATAAGAAATTTAAGAGAACACAAAGAAATTGATAAACACTCCATGCTCGTGGATTGGAAGAACAAACATTGTTAAAATATCTATTCCATCCAAAGCAATCTACACATTTCATGTAATTCTTATCAAAATACCACCAGCATTTTTCAAGGAGTTATAACAAACCATCCTAAAATGTGTATGGAACCATAAAAGACCCTGAATAGTGTCATGCTAAGCGAAATAAGTCAGGCAGAGAAGGACAGATACCATATGTTTGCATTCATAGGTCTAACAGGACAGACCTGGCAGGGGACCATGGGGAGAGAAAGGGGGAAAGAGAGTGGGGATGAGTGAGGGACACAGATCAAGGGAGACTACTGAATACTGGAGACGAACCATGGACTGAGGGGGGAGGGGGGGAGGGGGTGATGGTCATGGTGGGGGGCACTTGTGGGGAGAAGCACTCGGTGTTATATGGAAACTAATTTGACAATAAACTATTAAAAAAATTAAAAAAATTTTTCTATTTTCTTCCAAAAAAAAAAAAAAAAAAAAAAAAAAAGACCCTGAATAGCCAACCAGTCTTGAAAAAGAAAAATAAAGCTAAAGGTACACAATTCCGGGTGTCAAGCTATTTTACAAAGCTGTAATCATCAAGACAGTATGGTACTGACATAAATATAGACACAGAGATCAATGGAACAGAATAAATAACCCAGAAATTGACCCACAACTATATGGTGAACTCATCTTTGACAAACCAGGAAAAAATTTCCAAAGGGAAACAGACTGTCTCTTCAACAAATGGTGTTGGGGAAACTGGGCAGCAACATGCAGAAGAATGAAACTGGAACACTTTCTTACACCATACATGAAAATAAATTAAAAATGGGTGAAAGACCTAAATGTGAGACAGGAAACAATTACAATCCGAGAGGAGAACACAAGCAGCAACTGCTTTGACGCTGGGCAGAGCAACTTCTTACTAGACAAGTCACTGAAAGCAAGGGAAACAAAAGCAAATATGAACTATTGAGACTTCCTCAAGATAAGAAGCTCCTGCACAGTGAAGGAAATAATCAACAAAACTAAAAGGCAACCAATGGAATAGGAGACGATATTTGTAAATGACATATCTGAGAAAGGGTTAGTATCCAAAATCCATAAAGAACTTATCAAAGTCAATGCCCAAAAACAAAAAACAAAAAACAAATAATCCAGTTAGGAAATGGGCAGGAGACTTGAATAGACTGTTTTCCAAAGAAGATATCCAGATGGCTAATAGACACAAGAAAATGTGCTCAACGTTACTCATTGGCAGGGAAATGCAAATCACACCAGTAGGACTAAATCAAGAGCACAGAAAAACAGGTGTTGGTGAGGATGTGGAGAAAAGGGAACACTTTTGCACTCTTGGTGGGAATGCAAACTGGTATAGCCACTTTGGAAAACAATATGGAGTTCTAAAAATAGAACTAGGCAGAGTTAAGGTGGCAGAGGAGTAGGAAGAACCTAAGCTTGTCTCATTCCTCCAACACTGCTAGATAGTTAGTAATCAAATCATTCTGAACAGCCAAGAAATCAATTAGAGGTCTGAGAAAACAAAAACTGCAAATCTACAAGTAAAAAGTGACCACCTTCTGGAAAATAGGAGATGCACAGAGATGATGGGGGGGGGGAACAAAGCTGGGGTTACAGCAGCAGGGAGGGAGCCTGTCTGCAGAGTCTACTGCAAAGTATTACAAGCAGCAGATAGCAAAATTTGAACTTTTAGCTGTCCACTACAGTGGGAGATGTGCCTGGCTCAAAGGTGTGCAGGTGGCAAAGTGGTGAGGAGTCCCAGAAGTGACAATATGGTCTCAGGATCCCCTGGGTTGAAAGAAGGATGGCTGGTGCCAACATGCTACACTGTTTCCAGGCATAGGGGAGAGTTGCTGGGACTGAGGCAGCAAGCAGGAGTGCTGGCTTTCTGCTCTGTTTTGATGTAAATTCTGACCTACTGTGAGGTCATGGAACCACTTTCCTCAGCAAAAGGCTCAATGAGACCCTCCCTCAGAGGAACAGAGTAGATCTGCTGAGTGGGAGTCCCTAAAATTTGGAGTTTTCAAACTCAGTCACGTGCCTGAGATTAAAAAGCTTGGATATAGGCAATGTGAACACGGGGTTCTGATCGAAACTGGGGACAAAAGAGAGGTTGTTGATTGCTTTTCCGTGAGGGCTCCCTGAAGTGAGGGAAACACAATATTTATGCTCTGGGGTAGAGAGCAGGGTGTCACCATATTCATCCAGCCCATCAGCAATGAAAGCAAAACAGCACCACCTACTGAAAGCCAGATCTGTTTACACCAAGCCCCAACACCTGCGTCAGACTATGCATTGCACTGAAAGAAGACAGCTTGAGAATCAATACAGCAGGACCTTTCCCCAGAAGGGCCTCACTTGCACTTAGTCTACTGACCAAAGAGTGATACAAAGCTTAAGCTCTAATAGAAATAGGATCTAATTTCGTGTTTACTTTTCTCTTTATTTTTTAATTTTCATTTACTTCCATTTAAAATTTTTCTTTTATTTATTATTATTTTTTTACATATATATTTTTTAGATTCTTTTAATGCATATTTTGGAGAGAGAGCGCTCACTAGTAAGGAAGGGGTGGGGGGCGGGACAGAAGCAAGCTCACTAGTAAGGAAGGGGTGGGGGGCGGGACAGAAGCAAGCTCTGTGCTGACAGCAGATAGCCCATTGCAGAGCTCTAACTCACGAACTGTGAGATCATGACCTGAGCCGAAGTCAGATACTTAGCTGACTGATGCACCCACACTTATATATTTTTTAACTTAAAAATTTTTTTTTGATTTGTTCATTTTCATTTTCATTTCTTTCACATTATTTTTATTTTTTGATCTAGATATTTTTAATAAGCAGAACAAAACACACCCAAAATCTAGTTTTGTTTTTGTTTTTTTCGTTTTTGGTTTTTAAGGAGGTTTTTTGGTTTTGCTTTTTGTTATTTGTTTTTTCTTCTTTACTTTTCTGGACAAAATGACAAGAAGAAGAAATTCACCCCCCAAAGAAAGAACAGTAAGTAGGACACATGGCCGTGACTTAATCAATACAAATACAAGTAAGATATCCGAACTAGAATTTAAAATAATGATTATAAGGTAGTACCTGGTTGGCTCAGTCGGTTAAGCAGCGGACTTCAGCTCAGGTCATGATCTCATGGTTTGTGAGTGCAAACCCCGCATTGGGCTCTATGCTGACAGCTCAGAGCCTGAAGCCTGCTTTGGATTCTGTGTCTCCCTCTCTCTCTGCCCCTCTCCTGTGCGCGCTCTCTCTCTCTTTCTCTCAAAAATAAATAAACATTTAAAAATATTTTAAATACCAATTATAATGATACTAGCTGGCCTTGTAAGAAGCATTGAAGTTAACAGAGAATCACTTTCTAGAGAGATAAAAGAACTAAAATCTAGTCAGGTCAAAATTAAAAATGCTATATCCAAGATGCAAACCTGAAGGGATGTCATGACAGCAAGGATAGATGAGGCAGAGGAGCAAATTAGTGATATAGAAGATAAAATTGTGGAAAATAATGAAGCTGAAAAGAAGCGGGAAACAACATTCAAGGATCACAAAGGCAGACTTAGGGACCTCAAAGGAATCTCAGAAAATGAGAGAGAAAAAGGGGCAGAAGTTTTATTCAAAGAAAATATAGCTGAAAACTTAACTAATCAGGGGAAGGATGAGACATCAAAATTGAAACACAGAGTATTCCCATTAAATTCATTAAAACAGACCATTGCTAGGACATATCATAGTCAAATTCACAGAAACACATAGGCAAGGAAAGAATCCTGAAATCAGAAAAAGGAAAAAAGTCTTTAACCTACAAGGGAAGACAGATCAGAGCAGATCTGTCCACAGAAACATGGCAGACCAAAAAGGAGTGGTAGGATGTATTCAACATGCTGAATAGGAAAAATATGCAGCCAAGAATTCATCCAGCAAGACTGACATTTAGAATAGAAGAAGACACAAAGATTTTCCCAGACAAACAAATATGAAAGGAGTTTGTGATCACTAAACCAACTCTGCTAGGAATTTTAAGGGGGGGTTCTTTAAGTGGAGAGGGGGAAAATAACTCAAAGCAACAAAGACTAGAAAGAACCAGAAAACATAACCAGAAACACCAAGTCTACAGGTAACACAATGGCACTAGATCACTCTGAATGTAAATGGATTAAATGCTCCAATCAAAAGACGCAGGGTATCAGAATGGATTAAAAAAAAAACAAACAAGATACATTTATATGCTGCCTGTAAGAAACTAATTTTAGACCTGAGGAGGACACCTGCAGTTTGAAAGTGAGGGAATGGGGAACCATCTAGCATGCTAATGGACACCAAAAGAAAGCTGGAGTGTGGCCAACTAATCTTTGAAAAGAAGGAAAGAGCATCCAATGAAAAAAGGACAGTCTCTTTGGCAAATGGTGCTGGGAGAACTAGACAGAGGCAGGCAGAAGAATGTAACTAGACTACTTCCTTATATCATACACAAAAATAAACTTAAAATGGATGAAAGACCTAAATGTGAGACCAGAAACCAACAAAGCCCTTGAGGAGAAAGCAGGCAACAACCTCTTTGACCTCAGCTGCAACGATTTCTTACTCAATACATCTCCAGGGGCGCCTGGGTGGCTCAGTCAGTTAAGCCTCCGATTTTGGCTCAGGTCAGATCTCACATTCGTGGGTTCGAGCCCCGTGTCAGGCTCTGTGCTGACAGCTAGTTCAGAGCCTGGAGCCTGCTTCGGATTCTGTGTCTCCTTCTCTCTCTGCCCTTCCCCCTCTCATGCTCTTTCTCTCTCTGTATCAAAAATAAATAAAACATTAAAAATTAAAAAAAAATACATCTCTAAAGGCAAGGTAATTAAAAGCAAAAATGAACTATTGGGACCTCATCAAGATAAAAAGCTTCTGCACTGCAAAGAAAACAATCAACAAAACTAAAAGGCAACTGACAGAATGGGAAAAGATATTTGCAAATGACGTATCGAATAAAGGACTAGTATCCAAAATCTATAAAGAACTTAGGAAATTCAACATCTAAAAAAAAAAAAAAAAAAAACAATCTAGTGAAGAAATAGGCAAAGATATGAATAGACACTTTTCCAAAGAAGACATCGAGATGACCAACAGACACATTAAAAGATGCTCAGCGTTACACATCATCAGGGAAATACAAATCAAAGTCACAATGATTTGTACTTCACAAATACAAATACACACCTCACACCAGTCAGAGTGGCTAAAATGAACAAATACAAATACACACCTCACACCAGTCAGAGTGGCTAAAATGAACAAATCAGGAAACTACAGCTGCTGCTAAGGGTGTGAAGAAACGGAAACCCTCTTACACAGCTGGTTGGAATTCTGGAAAAGTGTGGAGGTTCCTCAAAAAATTAAAAATAGAACTACGCTACGACCCTATGATCCAGTACTACTGGAATTTATCCAAGGGATATGAGTGCTGTTGCATAGGGGCATGTGTACCCCAATGCTTATAGCAGTGCTTTGAACAATAGCCAAATTATGGAAAGAGCCTAAATGTCCATCAAGCGAAAAATGGATAAAGAAGATGTGGTTAATATATACAATAGAATATCACTTGGCAATAAAAAAGAATGAAATCATTCCATTTGCAGCAACATGGATAGAACTGTAAGGTATTATGCTGAGTGAAATAAGTCAGAGAAGGACAGATATCATATTTTCACTCATATGTGGATCTTCAGGAACTTAACAGAAGTCCATGGGGGAATAGAGGGGGAAAATAGTTACAGAGAGGGAGGGAAGCAAACCACAAGAGACTTAAATACAGAGAATAAACTGAGGATTAATAGGGGGTTGGGGAGAGGGGGAAATGGGTGATAGGCACTGAATAGGGGACTTGTTGGGATGAGCAATGGGTGTTGTATGTAATCCAATTTGACAATAAGTTATATTTTTAAAAAAAGAAAGCTGGAGTAGCCATTCTTTTATCAAACAAACTAGATTTTAAAAGAAATACCATAACAAGAAATGAAGAAGAGCATTATATCATAATCAAGGGGTCTATCCATCAAGAAGATCTAACTATTGTAAATGTTTATGCCCCCAACTTGATTACCCAAATATAAAAATCAATAAACGTAGGCCGGCAAGATGGTGGAGAAGTAGGGAACACTGTTACCTCCGCACGCCTGCAAACATCAAACTGAGAGGATTTAAAAGCCACAAGTTTCTGATCTCCAGGAGTGGAGGTATGTGCACTGACCACTTATTGATATCAACCCCACGGATGCTGGAGTAAGTGAATGAAAACTGGGAATGGAGACTCTGAGGGAGGGAGCGCCTGCTCAAAGTGGAACTGGGAAAGAGAGTGCCCAGAGACTTAGCCCCTGGCCACAGAGAGTGCGGGTCCAGAGCCTGCACAACACCACGTAAGGCTGCGAGCATGCAGGACAGCCGTGCAGGTTAGGAAGAATTTTGAAAGCTGCCTGCTAGCCAGCCGCGCTGTACGCGAGACAGCAACACAAGACACCGGGTGTGAACCAGCCTCCAGGGAGGAACAGAGTTGAGAGGAAGAGAGACTGAAGGGAGACCTTACCCACAGCGCTGGGGAGAGACAAAATTTCCATTCACAGCGCTGGGCGCAGGGAGAGAAATCTGACCCCCTCAGCAGGCTCGCCATCCAGTGGGGCTGGCAGCCCAAAGACCTCAGGTGGAGCCAGGGAAGGGCTGGCTCACCAATCCCCCTGAGCAGTCCCAACCAGAAAGCCACCTGGCTGCCAGAGGTTATTTTAATGGTGGCAGAAACTTATAAAGTGGGTGGACTAGAATTTGAAGGCCTAGCGGACCTTAGAAAACAGAAACAATTTGACCCGCCCGTGACACAGGGAGGTTGGACTCAAGAAAGTGGCAGACAACACATGGTCTGAGAGGGACTTGAGGCGCCACCATTCTTCTCCCTGCATCCACTAGGCGGGGACTCAGAGACCAGGCCCAGAGATGCGACATGCTCACATTGAACCATGCCCATCTTCACTGGAGAGCTGGATTCTTCTCTTTGTGCTATTTTTAAATTTTTTTCCCCAATTTTTTCTATCCTAATTATTTTTAATTTTTAAGCTTCTATAATTTTTTCCCATTTTCTCTTTTCTATTTTCCTATTTCATCCTTCTCTCCCTTTTCCCCCTGGAGGCTGGGAAAGACCAACATTTAACACTGCGGTGATTATGCTCTCAGCATGGATCCGCTGCGTTGGTAAAGTCTGTGAGCCCAAGCTTAGGCTCGGCCAGCCTAAGCCCGTAATAAAACTGCCCTTTGCTTTTGCATGCGTGATTCGGTCTCCCTGGTAGTCTCTGGTTTTGGGGGGCGATATTAAAATCTGGGCATAACATAATGGGGGCTCTCCTGGGATATCCCCCCTCCCTCAGAGCTCCTGGGACCCCGACATGTTGGGCCTAATCACCAGCCGGTGAGTGCACTCATTTTCTTGTCCGTCTGTGTCTAAGTCTTGTTTGTCTGTTTGTTTCTTTGTGTGCAAGGGGCCCTTGTGTGCGGGGCCTAGGAAGGAGGTGGCCGAAACGACCTCCGTGGGGTCCCAAAGGAGCTAGGCGGACGCGCCGTGGAAGCTTGGGACCGTGGGTGCCAAGAGATGTCTCGGACCCACTCTGAATTGGGTGAGTGGGGTCTAGGACCCCACCAGGAGGCCGGAGAGCCGGCTCACCTTTCTGAAGTAGGCGAGTGGGATGTAGGATCCCACCGGGAGGCCGGAGAGCTGGTTCACCTGCAGGGAGTCTCACTGGTGGCAGCAGCAAGACTCCATTAGGTTGGGTGAGTGGGATCTAAGATCCCACCAGGAGGCCTGAAAGCCGGCGCACCCCGCTGAAGTAGGTAAGTGGGGTCTAGGATCCCACCGGGAGGCCAGAGAGCCGGTTCACCTGCAGGGAGTCTCGCTGGTGGCAGCAGCAAGACTCCATTAGGTCTCTGTGCGTTTGTGTAAGTCCTCCGCGGGAGGGAGGCAAAGTGTGAGTCCTCACTGGGAGGAAGGCGAAGTGTAATTATCTGTTTGCTGTGCCTCTAAGTGTAATTTTGATTGTGACTCTGACTGACGAGAACATGGGGTTGGGACTGTGCAGAAAAGGAGACCTTATTGGTCTGAGATAAAATCATAGGGGACACTGACTCTGTTCCTCTGCCCTTTAGAAGTGAGGGCTTCTCCCTCATTCATTTCCCAGGTTAACAGCTAAAAGTTTAAAACTGAATATTCCTCCTCCTCTGCCCCTCTTGTTCTCCCTTCCCTCATTCTTTCTTCTGTAACACCTGGGTGGGGAGAGGCCAATCTGCATAAATTGCCTGAGGCAACGGGTTCTCCCTCCGCCCTAGGTGAGAAAAAACAAAGGACTGCAGAAGTCAGACTTTTTGCATCAAATTTCCAGGTCAAAATTAACTAGGGAACAAAGTGTCTCACATGGCTCATTCAGTGTTTGAATTAATCTAAGTCTGTTAGCTTGCTTGTTCCTGGGTTTGATACAGTTCAAATAAGTTCCTGTTAAGTAATAGTTAATTTGGTCTGTCTCAGTTTTCATGGGTAATTGTTAAGGTTTTGCTTTGATAAATTAAGATTAAATTCATTGGCTGTCTAATTAGATAAAAACTACAAGCCACAACTAGTGATTGATAAATTGGTATAGGATGAGGTCTGTAGATGCCTGTGCCTTTTGACTTGTGGCAGAACAACTGGGGATATTTGAAACTGTTAAAAAGCTGCTTTGCACTTAACTGGTTCATAAAATTTCCATCTAAGAAAAGTTCTGGTATAAACATCTTTCAGTTGGTTACTAAGTCCTCAACTGGAGACTAAAGGTTCAGACTGATGGGGAAAATAAGATAAGCGACCCTATATGCAGGAAATTGGGGATATGTAAGAAAAATATAAGAAATAAAAGTACATTTTTGTTGAGGGTAAGAGAAAGTAATTTTGTCTCAGATGAGACTGGTTGTTTGTAGAGAAATGGCTTTGGGGGAAAAGTTTAAAGGCAAAGGAAAGTTGCCAAAGATTCCTGTAGGGAAATCATTGAAAAGAAATTTTATGTGTAAGGTTAAGATAAATAGACTATTATAGGCATATTGGTGTAAGGTTGAAATTCTGCTTTTCTCTTTCAAAAGACAAGTTTTTCCAGACCTTTGGACTCCTCTGGTTAAGACAATGTAAATGAAGGGTTTCTCTTTTGTTAAGAAGACAAAAGCTTTAGATCCTATCTTTATCAGGTCATTGATTGCTTAGTTAAAACTTCTCTGAGGTTAAAAAGTTAGGTTTTGCTGAATGATCCCAAAAGCAAATGAGATCTTTTATTGAAACTTCAGTTAAATAAATAGAGTTTTCAGATTTGTAACAGTTTGTAATCCTATCTAGGATGTGCTTTGTAATTTCCTAAGGTTTTAACAAATTTCCCAGTATTCAAATGATAGCGAAGTCTTTTGACCAATTAGCCCCCTTCATTCAGGATGCCAAGTTACTTAAAAAGTACTGTTGTATAGGTTATACTGTATGGGTAAATGCTGCAACTGCTCAAATATATGTGCAGTCCCTAAAGTTTTAATGTCGGGGTATAAGATCATTACTTAACACCTTTAGTAATCAAAATGTTAAGTGTCACTAAATTTCTTTGTCAAAGTGCATCATAATGAACTCCTCAGATCTTTAGATTCTGTCACAGAACGTGTTGCTTTCTCGAGGGAAGTTGTAATAAGGAATTTTGGGACAAATGCAGTATTTGACATCTTTTAGGTTAGTACTAATATGGTAGAAACTTCCAGAGCTAGAAGCTGCATTGAAGCTGAACAAAAATTAGGAATATAGGAAATTATAGTTTTGTCTTATCCAGATTAAGAAACTTTCTCTTGATATCTATGATATACAGAAATGTCATAAAGTATCTGTTTGTCTAGAGCATTTATCTTTTCTCTCTACTTAAACCATCTGAAATTCAAAAACTCAGTGAATATTTCTTTCATGGCCATTACAATTGTTTGCATAAGTTCAATAAGAATCTGTTCACTTTATAGTAAAACACCATTTGGAAATACTGGTTGTTTTACTAAAGCTTTGACTGGAATGTCCTATTCGAGAGTCAGGCATAGGCTCAGATATGACCTGACAGCTTTAAGGAACTAAGGTTGACTTTATGGAACATGGAGCCATAAAGCCTCGTGGAAATGTTGGCTGCATACCTTGCTCACAGAGTTCCCAGCAGCCTTCCCAGGTGATTAAAGAAGGTCACTTCCTGGCGGGGGCAGGAACTTCAGCATATGTTGGGAGCCTCGGGAAGAGGAGTTTGCCCAATTCAACAGGTATTGCAGGCCCATCTGATGGAGAGTGCTGGCTTGGCTTGGCTTCTGGCCCAGAGCAGCTACTAAAAGTTCAACCTGGAGATTCCTTATAAAAGGACCCAGCAAAGCAAGCCTTATAAAGTCCTCATGAACAATCTTTTATTCTTGCTGAGCTTATGTAAATAATTAGGCCAGGGTTGTTTAGGATGGACTCGTTCCACCAATGCATTAGTTTTGATTTGGCTATCTCTGATAATAGAGGTTTTTGAGAAAAAAAAAACTGTTTCAGCAATGCACGACTGTAAATGTAATTCTAGTTCTAAGTATTTTTAAATATTTGTTGTTGGATCTCAGGCTTGTCAGTCTGTGAGGATGATATTTAAAATGGGGGTCACACCTTTCCAAAAGACTTAAAGGTGGAATTCACAGATATGCAGCTAAACAAAAAGTTCAGCCCCTATTAAAGTTTCAGGTATCTCTCTGGAGTTAAGTGAACCGACTCAGAAAAAACCCTCAACCTGGTGAGGTGATCCAGATCCAGTCGATCAGCTTAAACTGATCTTCAAAAAGACTCTTGACTCCAGGGATCTCCAGCCCTGCTCCAGCCACACCCCAGAAGCTGGCTGGTCTAGCACGGCAGAAGCCTGAGGAATCATCAGTCCAGTAAAATAAACTGGCCATCAGACTGGCAAATGTTGCCCCAGAAAGCTGGGGAAACAGCAAAAGTTCCTGATAGGATGTTCTGTTAGTATTAATTGCCTCTGATCTGGGCATGGGATTTCAACACGGCAAAAGGTAAGGGGAGCCTACGCCTCTACCGCCAGACTCTAATGGGGGGTCCTCGAGTGGCCACTAGATGGCCCATCAATTTGGCTAAGGATAGTAATAACAGAATCATAAAGGCGTATTAAACTTATACGCCCAAGGATCCTGAAGAAATTGGCTGTCATTCTTGCTTTTGTAAACCAGGCAGCACCAGATATTAGAAACTCTAAAAGAGACCCTTACCAAATTAACCATGGAGACTGGCAGAAATTGGCTAAATTCTCCTTCCCTTTGCCCTTTATAGGGTAAAAATTCCCCTTACACCTATGCTAGGCTTTAGGGGAACAATGTTACTTCTACAGGATAGTCTAGCTGTGGTTCATAACATTTGTCAAAGAGCAGGTAAATGCTACTCTATTAATGGTCTTAAGAGCATGTAGCCTTAAACCAGAACCATGGTAACATAGCTGACCCAGGATTGGGTAAGTTACAAGACAGAGGGGGGAATGTAAAGATGCAGGTCTGAAACTGACTCCATGAAACAATAGGAAAGCACACATTGCCCAAGGCAAAAGGGACCACCCTTGTAACACCCAATCAAGAAAGTCCAGCTAACATCTTTAACATTTCTAAGGGCAGGCCTAAAGATGGAGGCTAAGACTAGTCACGCCCTACCTGAGGGTCCTGGGCCCACTCTGGTGATTGGTCAATACTCTAAATGTTGTGATTGGGTCTCGCCAAATGTCAAATACTCTAGACAATGTGAATGGTTAAAACTGCTGTCAATAATATTGTATAATAATAATTGGATCACTGTACCTATGTCACAATTTCCTGTAACTCCCCCTTCCCAAACTCATAAAAGCCCTACCCCACCTTTGTTCGGGGCTCTCAGCATGGATCTGCTGCGATGGTTAAGTCTGTGAGCCCAAGCTTAGGCTTGGCCAGCCTAAGCCCATAATAAAACCTCCCTTTGCTTTTGCATGCGTTAAAAAAAAAAAAAAAAAAAAAAACCAACACTGCTGTGATTAGATCAACCCTTACCATCCAGATATTTTTTGCTTATCTCATTCTTATCTTTATCCTCCACAGGTTTTAGGCTCTCAGACTGTCCTTTATCTCTGGCTGTCTCTGTGCTCCTGGGATAATTTTTTTCTTTCTCCTTTCCTGTCCTCTCTTTTCCTTCCTGCTCCCTTTTTTCCCTTTCCCATTTGGTTTGCTTGTTTACTGGATCTGTCAGAGCGTTTGCGTGCTTGTGTTCCCTGTGTGTTTGTCTGTTTTCCTTTTGAGGGCTACCTCAAAAAACAGGCCAAAGCACACATAGTGGAAAGTCTCAATTATCACTGAGTAAGAAAATATATTAATCAAGCATAACAAGAGAAACAGAGAGACACCATTAAAAAAACATCTCCTGAAATGACAGGCCCTGGACAGCTAAAGAGCCTCCTTTAATAGAGCCATACTAACAGGTGCACAGTGCAGAAAGAGCTTTTAAAACTGATAAGAGACAGAAAGCTAGCCAAAATGATGAAACGAAAGAACTCTCCTCTATAGAAATTCCAGGAAGAAATCATGGTGAGAGAACTACTCGAAACAGACACAAGCAACATAACTGAACAAGAATTTAGAATGATTATCATAAAATTAATCACTGGGCTTGAAAAAACCATAGAAGCTGTCAGAGAAGATATTGATACAAACCAAAAATGAAGCAACAGAAAGAGAAATAAAAAAACTGATCCCATTCACAATTGCACAAAAAACTACAAAATATCTAGGAATAATTCTAACCAAAGATGTAAAAGACCTGTATGCTGAAAACTATAGAAGACTTATAAAGGAAATTTAAGAAGACACAAAGAAATGGAAAAACATTCTGTGCTCATGGATTGGAAGAATAAACATTGTTAAAATGTCATTATTACCCAAAGCAATGTACACATTCAATGCAATCCCCATCAAAGTTGCACCAGCATTCTTCTCAAAGCTAGAACAAATTATCTTAAAATTCGTATGGAACCACAAAAAACCCTGAATAGCCAAAGTAATACTGAAGAAGAAAACCAAAACGGGAGGCATCACAATCCCAGACTTTAGTCTCTACTACAAAGCTGTCATCATCAAGACAGTATGGTATTGGCACAAAAGCAGATACATGGACCGATGGAATAGAATAGAGAGCCCAGAACTGGACCACAAGTGTATGGCCAATTAATCGTTGACAAAACATGAAAGACTATCCAATAGAAAAAAGACAGCCTCTTCAACAGGTGGTGTTGGGAGCACTGGACAGCAACATGCAGAAGAATGATACTAGACCACTTTCTTATACCATTCACAAAAATAAACTCAAAAAGGATAAAGGACCTGAATGTGAGATAGGAAACCATAAAAACCTTAGAGGAGAAAGCAGGAAGCAGCCTCCCTGACCTCAATCACAGCAATTTCCTCCTCGACACATCCCCAAAGGCAAGAGAATCAAGAACAAAAATAAACTATTGGGACCTCATCAAGATAAAAAGCTTGCTTCTGCACTGCAAAGGAAACAATCAAGAAAACTAACAGGCAACTGACAGAATGGGAAAAGATAGTGGCAAAGGGCATATCAAATAAAGGGCTAGTATCCAAAATCTACAAGGAACTCATTAAACTCCATACCTAAAAAACGAATAATCCAGTGAAGAAATGGGCAAAAGATCTGAACAGACACTTCTCCAAAGAGGACAGCCATATGGCCAACAGGCACATGAAATGATGCTCAGCATCACTCATCATCAGGGAACTACAAATCAAAACTATACTGAGATACCGCCTCACACTGGTCAAGTGGCTAAAATGAACAAATCAAGAGACTATTGATGCTGGCAAGGATGTGGAGAAACAGGCACCCTCCTTCACTGTTGGTGGGAATGTAAACTGGTGCAGCCACTCTGGAAAACAGTATGGAGGGTCCCCAAAAAACTATCAATAGAACTCCTCTATGACCCAGCAATAGAACTGCTAGGGATTTACCCAAAGGATACAGAAGTGCTGATGCATAGGAGCACATGTACCCCAATGTTCATCGTGGCACTTTCTACAATAGCCAAATCTTGGAAAGAGCCTAAATGTCCATCACCTGATGAGTGGATCAAGAAGATGTGGTATATATACACAATGGAGTACTACATGGCAATGAGAAAGAATGAAATATGGCCATTTGTAGCAAAATGGATGGACCTGGAGGGTGTAATGCTGAGTGAAATAATTCATGCAGAGAAGGACAGATACCATATGTTTGCACTCATAGGTCTAACAGGACAAACCTAACAGAATACCATAGGGAGGGGAAGGGGGAAAGAGAGTCGGGGAGAGCGAGGGACACAAATCATGAGAGATTTGTGAATACTGAGGGCTGAAGGGGGAGCAGAGGGGGGAAGGAGGTGATGGTCATGGAGGGGGGGCACTTGTGGGGAGAAGCACTGGGTGTTATATGGAAACCAATTTGACAATAAACTATTATTTTAAAAAATCAATGAATAACAAGCATAAAGAAATTCATTGATAATAATACAATAATAATAAGGGAGATTAACTTTCCACTTACAGCAATGGACAGATCATCTAAGCAGAAAATCAACAAGGAAACAATGGCTTTGAATGACACACTGGACCAGATGAACTTAACAAATATATCCAGAACATTTCATCTTAAAGCAGTAGAATATACATTCTTTTTGAGTACACAATGGAACATGCTCCAGAAAAGACCACTTATTGTGTCACATCCGTGTTCAACTATTACAAAAGGATCAAGATCATACTATGCATATTTTCAGATCACAAACCTATGAATTTGCAGTCAACCACAGGGAAGAGTTTGGAAAGCCCTCAAAAACAAGTTCTTTAACATGGAGGTTAAAGAATATCCTACTAAAGAATGACTGAGTTACCAGGAAGTTATAGAAGAAATTTAAAAAATGAATGAAAGCCAATAATAATTAAAATAATAGAGCACAAACACTTCGAGATGCTGCAAAAGCAGTACTAAAAGGGAAGTATATTGAAATTCAAGCCTATCTCAAGAAGCATGAAACGTCCCAAATGTGCAACCTAACCTTACACCTTAAGGAGCTAGAAAAGGAACAGCAAATAAAGCCTAAAACCAGCAGAAGAGAAATAATAAAGATTAGAGCAGAAATAAATGGTATGGAAACAAAATAAAAATCAGTAGAACAAATCATGAAACTTGAATTAACAAAATTGATAAGTCCCTAGCCAGACTTCTCAAAAAGAGGAGAGTACCCAAAGGATGAATGAAAGAGGGAAGACCACAACCAACACCACAGAAATACAAACACTTATAAGAGATTACTATGAAAATTTATATGCCAGCAAACTGAACAATCTGGAAGAAATGGACAAATTCCTAGAAACTCACAAACTCACAAAACTGAAACAGAAAGACAGACCCATAACCAGCAAAGAAATGGAATCAGAAATCAGAAATCTCGTAGCAAACAAGAGTCCTGGACCAGATGGCTTCCCATGTTCTACCAGATATTTAAAGAAGAGTAAATAAGATTCCACTAAAAGAGGACAATTACAGGCCAATATCCCTGATAAAAATGGATGCCAAACTTCTTAACAAAATACTAGCAAATCGAATTCAGCACATTTTAAAAAGTATTCACCATGATCAAGTGGGATTTATTCCTGGGTTGCAGGGCTGGTTCAATATTCACAAATCAATCAACGTGATATAATAAAAGAAAGGATATGATCCTCCCAATAGATAAAGAAAAAGAACCATATGATCCTCCCAATAGATAAAGAAAAAGCATTTGACAAAATACAGCAGTGATTCTTAATAAAAAACATTCAACGAAGTAGGGATCGAGGGAATATACCTCAACATCATGAAGGCCATAGATGAAAGACCCATAGCTAGTATCATCCTCAATGGGAAAAAACTGAGAGTTTTTCCTCCATGGTTAGGAATAAGACAAGGATGTGCACGCTCACCATTACTATTTAACATAGTACTGGAAGTTTTAGCCTCAGCAATCAGACAACAAAAAGAAATAAAAGGTATCAAAATTGACAAGAAAGAATTCAAATTTTCACCAATTGCAAGTGACACTTGTGCACTCATTGCCATTTTTGACCAACATCCACAGAAATGAATCAGGAAATGCCTTGGTCTCTCAGTCCTCTTCCTTCCTATCTACCCTAGGCATTCGAACCTTTCACTGCCAGTAGCCTCTGTACTCTGCATTTTTCCTTTCTCCCACCCTATTTATCCCCTCTCTGATTTTGCAAGTTGGAGCTTTCTTGCTACCCCCAGCCAGCCCAGGAAACAGCAGCAAGTCACCTCCACTGCTTTGCTCTGGTGCAGTATACCACCAGCCAATTCCACTGGAGGCAGTTCTCTGCCCCAGCCCAGCCATGTACAACTTCCACTCCATGCATGCTTGAGGGTGCAAGGGTAAGAAGGGTTTTCTATGTAGAAAACTCAAAAAACTCCACCAAAAAATTGCTAGAACTAACACATAAATTCCACAAGGGTGCAAGGTATAAAATCAACATGCAGAAATCTGCTGCATTTCTATACACGAATAAAAAAGCAACAGAAAAAGAAATCAAGGAATCAATCCTATTTGCAAATACACCAAAAACAATAAGAGACCTAGGAATAATTCTAACTAAAGAGGTAAAATATCTGTACTCTGAAAACTACAGAACACGTATGAAACAAACTGAAGAGGACACAAAGAAAGGGAAAAGCATTTCATGCTCATGGATTGGAAAAACAAAGATTGTTAAAATGTTATACTACCCAAAGCAAACTATATATTTGATGCAATCCCTATCAAAATACAAATAACATTTTTCACGGAGCAAAACAAACAATCCTAAAATTTGCATGGAATTACAAAAGACCCCAAATAACCAAAGCAGTCCTGATAAAGAAAAGCAAAACTGGAGGTATCACGATTTCAGACTTCAAGCTATATTACAAAGTTGTAGTCCTCAAGATAGTATGGTACTGACACAAACACAGACACATAGGTAAATGGAACAGAATAGAAAACCCAGAAATAGACACACAATATAGTCAACTCGTCTTTGACAAAGCAGGAAAGAATAGCCAACGGAAAAAACATCCTCTTCAACAAGGGGGTGATGGTCATGGTGGGGGGCACTTGTGGGGAGAAGCACTCGGTGTTATATGGAAACTAATTTGACAATAAACTATTATTAAAAAAACAAAACAAAAAAATGATGTTGAGAAAATTGGACAGCAACAAGTAAAAGAATGAAACTGGACCACTCTCTTCATACACAAAAATAAACTGAAAATGGATGAAAGACCTAAATGTGAAACAGGAAGCCATCACAATCCTGGAGGAGAACACAGGCAGCAACCTCTTTGACCTCAGCCAGAGCAACTTACTAGATGTGTCACCAAAGGGAAACAAAAGCAAACATGAAATATTGGGACTTCCTCAAGATAAAAAGCTGCACAGTGAAGGAAACAATCAACAAAACTAAAAGGCAGCATATGGAATAGGATAAGATATTTGCAAATGACATATCTGAGAAAGGGTTAGTATCCAAAATCTATAAAGAAGTCATCAAACTCAACACCCAAAAATCAAATAATCTAGTTAAGAAATGGGAAAAAGACACGAGAAGACACTTTCCAAAGACGACATCCAAATGGCTAACAGATACATGAAGAGGTGATAAACATCATTCATCATCAGGAAAATACAAGTTAAAACCACAATAAGATATCACTTCACATTTTTCAGAAGGGCTAAAATTAACAATATGAGAAACAATGGGTGTTGACAAGAATGCAGATAAAAAGGACCTCTCTTATACTGTTGGTGGGAATGCAAACTGGTGCAACACTCTGGAAAACAGTATGGAGTTTCCTCAAAAAACTAAAAATAGAACTACCCTACAACCCAGCAATTTTACTATTTGGTATATACACAAAGGATAAAAAAATTATAGATTAGAAGAGTACATGCATCCCAATGTTTATAGGAACAGTATCAACAATAGCCAAACTATAGAGTGAGCCTGAATGTCCATCAACTGATGAATGGATAAAGATAAATGGATCAAGATATATTATACATATACATAAAATATATAATGGACTATTACTCAGCTGGCAAAAAGAATTAAATCTTCTCATTTCTAGTGATGTCAATGGAGCTAGAATGTATTATGCTAAGTGAACGAAGTCAGAGAAAGACAAATGGCTAGATGAGTTATATGTACTAAGGAGGGTACTTGTGATGAGCACTGGGTGTTGTACGTAAGTGATGAATCACTAAATTATACTCCTGAAACCAATATTGTACTATATGTTAACTAACAAAATTTGAATTTAACACAATAGCAACAACAACAACAACAACAACAACAAAAATAGAACTGCCCTATAATCCAGCAACTGCACTAGTAGGGATTTACCCAAAGGATACAAAAATACTGATTCAAAGGGACACATGCAACCCAGTTTTTGTAGCAGCACTATCAACAATACCAAATTATGGAAAGAGCCCAAATGTCCATTAACTGATGAATAAGTAAAGAAGTTGTGGTATATATATATATATATATATATATATATATATATATATATATATATATAATGGACTATTACTTAGCCATCAAAAAGAATGAAATCTTGCCATTTGCAATGATGTGGATGGAGTCAGAGTGTATTATGCTAAGAGAAATGAGTCAGAGAAAGACAAATACCATATGATTTCACTCATATGTAGAATTTAAGAAACAAAACAGATGAACATAGAAGAAGGGAAAGAAAGAGGGAAACAAACCATAAAAGACTCTTAACAGTGGAGAACAAACTGAGGGTTGATGGAGGGGAGGTGGGCAGGGGATGGGTTAAATAAGTGATGGGTATTAAGAAGGACCCTTGTTTTGATGAGCGCTCAGTGCTCATAAGTAATGAATCACTAAAATCTACCTCTTGAAACTAATATAACATTATGTTACCTTACATTTAAATAAAAATTGGTAACAAAAAAATGAAAAAATAATTTAAATATTATGTTCAATCTCACCCAAACAATTTCTATTGTAGATAAAGTATATGACTCTCAGAGAGATTAACCTATCTATGTCATGCAGCTAATTAGAAGTGCTGCTATCACCAGGGTACACATTTCTGATTCTCAAACCTCTTTCTACTCTGCCAGAGGTTCTGTCCATACATTTGTAATGTTACATTCTTTGGTCTCTCAGTATAAATTTAGGAGTTTCTGAAATTTTACCAGTTCCCTGAATTAATTTAGTTTGCCTTTACAGTATGTATTTGGGTGCATGTATGCCTGTGTATAAATATATACAGCAAATATTTATGAATGATTCCTATAATCCTTTGACCACGTTCATTTGAAGTTTTTATGTAATGCAAAAGAATTTCTATTCCAGATTGATAAAACATTCAATAATTCGTTTTACTCCAATTAAAGCCAGTTGTTCCTTTATACATTACACCAAAAGTATTCCAAAACAAGGAGAAACTCTGAGTGGCCAAATTAGAAGAAACAAAGCAAATATTCTTCTTCCAAGCTTTCTAGGTAAAGAAACCTTTGGCTGTGGGAAACTGGATGTCATTTGTACCAGAGACACTACTTGCATAGCTGCTTTTTTTTGGAATGTAAGTCCTGGTGCCCTGGGATATAGGAGTTTTCATAACCAGAAAGGACCTTCTAATGTAATACCTCAAACTGAGTGTGACCTGTGTTGGACAATCTAATGCAATCAAACATGTGTATATACTTCAGGAGCAATGAGCAAGAGAAAGGATGAAAATTGAGACAACTCTGGATTGAACTGGAAATAAATCAAGCCAGTAAACAGAGAAGAGCTCCCTCTGTGAGGCCACTAACCCAAACTCCGAAACCTATTTTTAAGCAACATCTTACCTAATCTTTGGGGAGCATGGTAAGTGAAAGTGAGTGAAGCTCTGCTCACAAGCACAGAGAGTTACCAATAGAAGTTTACAAGTATTATCTTTGTATTATAAAGCCATCTAGCACAAGGAAGTATGGAATTTGCAAGGGGAAATGAGTCTCTTTTTAAAAGATTGTTTAGATATCTTTAAATGTCTCTTCTATTGCTGATTTTTTCACTTCTTCATGATGTACATTGACAAACATCTTGTGCCCTGACTGCCTACCATAATGTACAGCAATTAGGAAGAGAATGGAATGGAGAGTCCTCCTGTGACTCCAAATCACTTAGATGTGCCTCTGGCTTTACCCCCTATCTTTAGGATTTAAGGACTGACTGGCTATCAGTCCTTCATTAGAACATAGACATGAAAGGTAAGAGAAGCAATTTTCCATAGTACAGCTGTTAGAAAAGAGGAAATATAGAGAGACTGAAATATATTAATGAGATGATCTGCTTGGGCTGGAAAAAACTAAAAACAAAAACTGGACCTAAGGAGCTCAAGAACTCATATAGCAGTACAGGCAGATTACCACCAGCTTAAAATCATTACTTCAAGATTCCTCCAGAACCAAAAATCAAAAAACTGAGTTCTAGTCTACTGCTATTACTTGACTGACTACAAAACATTCAGTATTTGTATTATTTATTCTACTGTGGATTAAAGGAAAAATACTAAAATGTATTGAATGCCTACTTGCCTATGTTTCACTTTCTCTACAACAATCTTGCACATAAAAAATTATCCATACTTTAAATACAAAATTGAGGGTCAGAGAAGTTGTTTTAAAAAAAAAAAAACTTACTCAAATCCACACAACTGGTAAGCAGCAAAGCAGCATTGAAGTCAGACCCCACAAACACAAAAGCTCAAGTGTCATCTATCCCTCAGGCTACACAACAAAGAATTCTAACACTCAGAGAGCACACATCCAATGCTGGTTTCCCTTGCCTTCTTTTCTCTAAATGTCAGTTCATGTCTCTTCTTTTAGATAAACATAGGTAGGTGGTTAGGTAGGTAGATAAGTAGAGAGGCAAATGATAGGTGATAGATAGATAGATAGATAGATAGATAGATAGATATAGATAAAGTGATTATTGAATTTTAAAAATATTAACATCTCAGTACATCACTTAGCAGTATCTTTCCCTTTTGTCAAGAGGACTTTAATAAAATCATTCAACCCTTCTTCTTCTTCATATTCTCAAGGTGAATTTTATCAGCTCTGATGTTATTGAACTGCTCCTCTGGCTCAGTGTCTTAAAAGCCAATCAACCAATAAACAAAATCACATTTCATTCAAGTTAATTTATTCCAAGTAGCAATAAAACATGCATTACAGCCTGTAAGTTGGTTCCAATTGGAGCAATTCCATGGGCTCAACAAGGGTTATGTTGCCTCTCAAAACACACCACATAGACTCCAGATTTGAATATCTGGAATAAGGGAATACTTGAGAGCTTTTATTTTCCAGCGACATTACTGTCTGGTTCCTATTGCTCTTTTTTTCCAAATCCTTTCTCAGTTCTCCTAACACCTTCCCAACAAGTTTTGTCAGGTTCAGCTAGCCGAACCTGTGGGAATAAATGTTTTAGCTCCACCTGTGTGTGACAAAATACTCACATTTCTATAGCTCTCCTTCCAAAAGTAATCTGAGAATGTGGGATAGGCTGATCATTAATCCCTCTCTGATTAATTTGGTGGCAGAATCCAGATGATCCAGATAATGTGGGTGTTGTCAATGCAACATCAGGGTCATTCATTCATTCATTCATTCATTCATTGGGAGGAAGTTAATAACTACTTAAGTGAGAGACACTTTACTTGGTACTAAGGTTACACATATAAGAAAGACACTATCCCTGTCCTTTAGGAGTTTACATGTTCACCTGTAAGGCTGAACCAAACAGACACCATGACAGGCTTTGTTTCCCCTCTAAACTAGAAGGCCTAAGGTTAGTCGCTTCAGAACCATTTGGCCATTTGGCTGTCATCCGTTGCCCGGAGCAAAAGCAGACCACTGCGGTATCCAATCAGGAAAGCCCAGCTACCTCTCCCCACATTCCTAAGGGTGAGACAGGCAGAGGGGAACTTTAGATAAGACCCTGTTGCCTAGTGTTAAAGTTAACCCCATAGTCACCAAACAAGACCCTGAACTCGCTCTGTAATTGGTTAATTTCAGCGATACCCTAAATGTTGTAATTGGGTCCTGCCAACAGTAACGAATGCTCTGAACAGTGTGTATGGTTAGAGCTGCTGCCAATACTGTTGTACCTATATGATTGGGTCACTGTACCTATGTTACTATTTCCTGTAACTCCCCCTTCCCAAACTCATAAAAGCCTTACCCTGCCTTTGTTCGGGGCTCACTCCACGTGGATCCACTGTGTTATTAAAGTTTGTGAGCCCAAATTTAGGCTGGTTAGGCCTAAATTCGTAATAAAGCCCTTTGCTTTTGCATGCGTGATTAGGTCTCCCAGGTAATCTCTGGTTTTAGGGGGCGATATTAAAATCTGGGCATAACACACCAAGGAGACTAACATAGGAGAAAGCAATAGATATGAATATGTGGTAAGCGCTGTAATTGACTTACCAAGGGACTGTTTGCAGTGAAGTGATCAGCTGATTAAAAGCGAAGAAACAGGATTCAAAGAAATCTTAAGAGGAGAACTTTGCAGTGGGTCTCCAGAAATGGCCAGGACTTACTTAGGATTGCTTGGAAAGACTAATTCAGGCATATATAAATATAAAGTATGTGTAAGGTCTAAAATAAGAAAGACCATGGCAAGCTTAGGAAATCTGAAAATAATTCCATATAGTTAGGACACAGGTTGTACATGGCAACACAGCAAGAAATTAAGCTAGAAGGATAAGCAAAGGCTGGATCACAATGAACCTGCTAAGCCTTGGTAAGAATTTTTGTCTTCATCTATAAGCAATGGTGAATTATAAGAGGTATTTTTTTTAAATCACATAATCATATATTCATTTCAGATTTTTTCTTTTTTGGCAGAGGAGAAAGATTGGAAATGTGAGGACCAATCTGTAAACTATTATAATAATCCAGGTAGGAAATGATAGAGGATACTGGTGTGCATAAGAAGGGCTGGATACAGAACAGATTTCTGAAAAGATTTGGATTTAGATGTTATATAGTGACTGAACAGGACCGAGGTATTCATCTAAGGTGACCTGCTAAATTTCTGGCTTGAGTCATCAATTAGACAGAACAAGTCTGTAAGAAGAAAAAAAAAAATGAGACTTTGATGAAAGAGTAAACTTTATTGGCATTTTCTTTCAATGGTATTAAATTTAGGTCAGGTCACTAGTCATATACAGAA
Source organism: Mungos mungo (assembly GCA_004023785.1). Lineage (NCBI taxonomy): Eukaryota > Metazoa > Chordata > Mammalia > Carnivora > Herpestidae > Mungos > Mungos mungo. The sequence goes on from PISW01008417.1 coordinate 33,793, forward strand.
ACCAGAAGTTCAAAATTGACAAGCAGGCTGATCTACTGGTGTGCTTGTAGACCATTGGTTCACACCATTTAAAATACGAATTAGTTAACAATGTTTAGAAATTGGGAGATGACAACTCCCAAAAATGTTCCTGGACTTTTGTTTTCTCTCAAGCCAAATGTCCAGCAACCCTGAGCCAACATCCCCTCTCAACAGTCAGCCAGATCTGAGGCCTTGTAATTTCAATTTGGACTGGACATGTGTGAGCCAGATCATGAGAATTCTCAACATTCTTGAATGTCTCCCTGCCCTGAAGCTGGCTTCATTCACCTAGATCAGTGGACAGACATGGATTTTCTTAAGGAAGTAATTTCCAAAATCTTTAACTTCTACATGTATTTTTTCCTAAAAGTTTTCTAAGAACATATGCTGCACTTTAAGTAAGCCCTTCTTCCATGGGGAAGAAAAAGGAGAAATTATCCATTATCCAAACCTTAGCATGGTGCACTACCCAAGGCTGTACAGCCCTCTCCCAAAGAGATCCTTTGAAATATTGGTCTTACAGATGCTTCCTTTAATGACTGATCAAGGTATTTCTCTGTTTTATACACATTTCCATTAAGAATAAAGCATGGCATTAAAATGAAGATACTGAGGCCTCTACTGAGATATTCTGAGTTTATATATAATTTAGAATAAGATAGAAAATACAGTAAAAAATTTATTTAATTTCTTCACTATCATCTGTATGACATTCTGCATACTAAAAACATCTTGTTTTTTCAAGTATTTAAATATAAGTAATTCTTGTTAATGGTTCTTATTACTCATTCTTGAAATGTGCTATTTGCTTAAAAGAAAAGGACCTTGGAACAGCCAGAGCAATAAAAATTACTGATGAAGCTCTTAAATTTAACTGGACTGTGTTTCAGGACTACCAAAATTTCCCCAGAAATAGCATCCATGAAAATACTTCCTGAGTGCCTGAGTGGCTCAGTGATTAAATGTCCGAGTCTAGATGTCAGCTCAGGTCGTGATCTTGCAGATGTGGGATCAAGCATGACACTAAGCATGGAGACTGCTTGGGAACCTCTCTCTCCCCCCATCTCTACCCCCCTCTCTCAATAAATAAATATTATAAAAGTAGGTCTTAAATACGAAATATAGGCAACTCAGACATGCATTACAATAGTCAAAAATCTGAGAGAATTTTGAATCCAGAAAACAATAGAAATACTTTTTTAAAACTCCTAACAAAGTAAAAATAATATTCATCAAAAATAGGGAAAAGGAAGGAGAGAGAGAAAAAATATAAGTACACAGATCTCTTCATTTATCACAGTGGGTTGGAACCAATTAATATTACCATCATTTGGGAAACATAATTTGAAAAAACATTTATTAGAATGCCAATATGTTTGCATTCTTTTCCTCTTATCCTTAGAGAATTTTATAGACATTATTATTATAGAAAATAAACATCTTCATTTTCACTTTATAAAAATTGATAAGGCAAATATGAATAAAACTTAAAATACTATGTAAAATTGTTAAATTTTTAGTGAAAGTTAACATTATTTTCATATGATAGAATTGGTGATGATTTTATTGCTGTTGTCTTTTATAATTTTCTGTATTGTTTGACTTTCATAAATGACACGCATACATCCTTTAAAATAGAATATTGATTAAAAATAAAGTCTAGGGGCACCTGGATGGCTCAGTTGGTTAAGCATCCGACTTTGGCTCAGGTCATGATCTCACAGTTCGTAGGTTCGAGCCCCATGTCTGTGCTGACCGCTAGCTCAGAGCCTGGAGCCTGTCTTCAGATCCCGTGACTCCTTCTTTCTCTGACCCTCCTCTGCTCACGCTGTCTCTCTCTCTCAAAAATAAATAGAAACATTAAAAAATTTTAAGAAAAAATAAAGTCTAAAACAACTCATGTTTATACTCACAAAAGTAGTAAGCATACACAGAAAAGTTTGGAGCCACCTATAGAATAAGAGAGAAATGAAATGCAGACGGAATTTTTAAGACGTATTATGGTGGACTCATAATTTAACTCCTTAACATACTTTAAGAGACCCAGCATGTTTTAGAATTGCTTTTTTAATAACTTTTGTTTGTTATACTCTGTTTCTGGAAAGCTCTACTATACACTTGTGAAAAAATGACTATGAAAAAAAAAAGTAAACAATGTCTTGGTATTATGATGAAAAGAATACACTGTGACTTCACACGTACTCCAAGGCATTTTGCAAACCACCACCATAGAAAATTTTAGCAAGCACTTGCAAACATGTAATTCTATTCTTGGTTGTTAAGTTTTGAATAAGTTTTCTAGGTTTAGATCCTCTAGGTAAGAAAAGTGAGGAAATTTTGAAATACAAAGCCAAATTTCGGGCAAAATTAGTATTGATTAAATGCCTATCATTTTCCAGATTCTAAAAAAAGGTAAAACTCTCATTTCATTGGGTTTCAACTGATTTTCTTAATCTCAGAGCTCACTTTTCAGTACTTTCCAGCCCTAAACATTAACTACTTCACAGTTGATCCCAGTTCTCCGAGGAGCTAAAAATCCACAGGACTAGCTTACTTATTGGCATAAGGAATCAAGACTGCTGTTTTAACACTAACAAATTCCATTACAACTCTTAAAAAAAACAACAACAACCTGTTGTTAGCTTACATTTATGTGCAGATGGTGGTAAAGGGCTGTACATGGATTATTCCATTTAATAATCAGATTGACTTTAAGAATTAAATATTGTCTTTATTTTATAATTGATGAAACTTTTAAACTGTTTTTGTCTGTTTTAGGAGTTTGATGAGTGGAAAGAGAAAAGGACAGTATAAAAGAGTCTCAGTGATTACCTTTAACAGAATTTCACAGCTGAAAAGGACAATGAAGATCATTTGGATCAACGGCTCTAAACCTTCTGCTATTTTTGTTGTTCCAGAACCATTTAAGACTCTATCCCCCAAATGCCCACCCCATCAAAAAAAAAATGTACATCCCTACCTACATACTATTTTTCCCTATAATTTTAGGGACCCTGAAAAGTCCTTCATAGATACTGCCAAGTTAGAGACCCCATGATAATCCCTTTGGTTTTTGTTTGAGGAAAGTAAATCCCAATCTCATACAACTAATAAGTATCAACTGTTTAATCAGAATAAAGCTACTGACCATATCCCAGCCCAGAGCTTTTTCTACCATAGTCTGTCTTTTTGGAAAGAGAACCAAAGAGAAATGGATATTTGTAGGTATAGACTAAGGTTAAAAGAGAATTCAGCATGGGAACTCAGCTCTTTAAGTAGTCTCAATATTTTTTCTTATTTTTCACATATCTGTATATTATACAAACATGCAAGCCTGTTAGTACAATGAGTCAATTTACTATTATAAATAAAATTCACATCAAGACATAAGCATAAAAACTATTGTGCAAATCATCAGTGCATACAATGCATTATTTCAGTGGAAATATGCCACAGAGTAATAGCAACTGTTTTAAAAATTAATTTTAATTTTGAAAAAATACAAAAATATATTTTTCCTTTTAAAAATTAGAATACTTGCGCATAAACCTAATCTTTCCTGACCTTCATCTCAGATCAGTCCCTTTCCTCCCCTCCCTAGGGATAATCCCTGGCTAGTTGAGCTTGATTCCTTCCAGATACCTTAAAAATATTTTTACACACATAAACAGAGACACAGAGAAAACATATAACATTTACTGTGTGTGTTTATATAAAAGATGTCATACTGTACTTATTGATTTTCATTATATATTTTTCGCTGAATGTGGAGATGTTGATTTATATAAATCTAGTTTGTTCTTTTTAATTGCTATATAGAATTCCATGATATGGATATGCTAAACTTTAATTTAGCCATTTATCTATTGGTGGGCATTTAAGTTGTTTGGAGTTTTTAGTATTACAAACAATGCTGCAATAAATATCGTGCCCTTGTCTCCTTGTCCATGCTTGTGTATTCCTTAGGGTGGAGTCCTAGAAATGAAATTATTGGCACATAGGGTGTGTGCAATTGAATTTTAAATTTAATAGATATTGCCAAATCAACCTCTAAGCAACTACCAATTTACATTCCTATTAGAGGTTACCTTTTTCCAACTCTGTGTCAAAACTTCATATTATTAACTTTGGAAGTTTTATCAATCTTTTAGGTAAATAATAGCATCTGTCATCATTTTAATTTACTTTTTGCTGAATACCAGTGAGTTAGTGTCTTTTCTAAATTTTATTGCCTTGTTGGGTTTTCTTTTCTTTTTTTTATTTGACACTTAACCAATTTCTTCCACCACCCACCCCCAGCTCCCACTTCTGGCAACCACCAATCTGTTCTGTGTGTCTATGAGCCTGGAATTTATTTATTTATTTATTCTCTACGTTTAGTATTTGTCTTTCTCTGTATGACTTATTTCACTTAGCATAATGCCTCTAGGTTCCCTCCATGTTGTCAAAATGGCAAGATTTCACTCCTTTTTTTCTTTCGGAAGTTTTAAAAAAATGTTTATTTATGTAATTTGAGAGAGAGAGAGAGTGTGTGTGTGGGGGGGGGGCATGATCATGGGAGGGGCAGGGACAGATGGACAGAGAGAATCCCAAGTAGGCTCCGTTCTTGGCACAAGCCCAATGCAAGGTTTGATCTCACAACAGTAGAATCATGACCTGAGCCAAAATCAAGAGCTGGATGCTTAATCAACTGAGCCAGCCAGCTTCCCCTCTTTCTCAAGTTTTTATTTAAATTCAAGTTAGTCAATATACAGTGTAATATTAGTTTCAGGTGTAGAATTTAGCAACTCATCACTTACATACAAGAAACACCTGGTGCTCATCACAACAAGTGCCTTTTTTAATAACCATCACTCATTTACCCCATCTCCTCATGGCACCTCTCCTTCAGGAACCCTCATTGGTTGGTCTCTATAGTTAAGAGCCTGTTTCTTGGTTGCCTCCATTTTTTTGCCCCATGTACATGTTTTGGTTCTTAAATTCCACATATGAGTAAAATCATATGGTATTTGTGTTTTTTCCTGACTTATTTTGCTTCATCCACATCATTGCAAATGGCAAGATTTCATTGTTTTGATGGTTAATATTCCAGTGTGTGTGTGTGTGTGTGTGTGTGTGTGTGTGTGTGTGTGTGTGTATAACATTTTCTTTATCAGAACTTATCAAATTCATGTACCAGTTCTAACTATTTTTGGGTGGAGTCTTCTGGTTTTCTTTATAGAGTATCAGGTCATCTGAAAATAGTGAAAAGTTTGACCACTTCCTTACTGACTTGGATACCTTTTATTTTTATTGGCCAACTGCTGAGACCAGGACTTCCAACACTACATTAAATAACTGTGGTAAGAGTGGACAACCCTGTACAGGAAAAACTCTCAGCCTTTCCCCATTAGGATGATATTAGCTGTGAGTCTTTCATATATGGTCTTTATGATGTTTAAGTATATTCCCTCTATCTCTACTTTATTGAAGGTTTTTTATCAAGAGTTGATGCTGTATTTTGTAAAATGCGTTTTCTTTATCTATTGGGAGGATCATCTTAATGCGGTGGTATCACGTTGATTGATTTGTGAATATTGAACCAGCCCTGCAGCCCAGGAATAAATCCCACTTGATCATGGTGAATAATTCTTTTAATGTACTGTTGAATTTAATTTGCTATTATCTTGTTGAAATTTTTTGCATCCATTTTCATTAGGGATATTGGCCTGTAATTGTCCTCTTTGGTGGGACCTTGGTTTTGGAATCAAGGTAATTCTGGCCTCAGAGAATGATTTGGGAAGTTCTCCTTCCATTTCTATTTTCTTGGAACAGTTTGGGAAGAACAGGTATTATAACTCTTCTTTAAATGTCTGGTAGAGGAGAAAGCAGGAAACAGCCTCCTTGACCTCTACCACAGTAATTTCCTCCTTGACACATCTCCAAAGGCAAGGGAAATGAAAGCAAAAATGAACTACTGGGACCTCATCAAGATAAAAAGCTTCTGCACTGCAAAGGAAACAATCAAGAAACTAATAGGCAACCAATGGAGTGGGAAAAGATAGTTGCAAATGACAGATCAGATAAAGGGCTAGTATCCAAAATCTACAAGGAACTCACTAAACTCCACACATAAAAAATGAATAATCCAGTGAAGAAATGGGCAGAAGACATAAACAGACACTTCTCCAAAGAGGGCATCCAGATGGCCAATAGCCACGTGAAACGATGCTCAGCATCACCCATCATCAGGGAAATACAAATCAAAACTACACTGAGATACCACCCACACCAGTCAGAGTGGCTAAAATGAACGAATCAAGAGACCATAGATGCTGGCAAGGATGTGGAGAAACAGGCACCCTCCTACACTGTTTGTGGGAATGTAAACTGGTGCAGCCACTCTGGAAAACTGTATGGAGGTTCCTGAAAAAAACTATCAATAGAACTCCCCTATGATCCAGCAATAGCACTGCTAGGGATTTACCCAAGGGAAACAGAAGTGCTGACACATAGGGGCACATGTACCCCAATGTTTATAGTGGCACTGTCACCTGATGAATGGATCAAGAAGATGTGGTGTATACACACACACACACACACACACACACACACACACACACACAATGGAGTATTACATGGCAATGAGAAAGAATGAAATATGGCCATTTGTAGCAAAGTGGATGGACCTCGAGGGTTTCATGCTAAGCGAAATAAGTCAGGCAGAGGACAGATACCATATGTTTGCACTCATAGGTCTAACAGGAAAAACCTAAAGGAGGACCATGGGGAGGGGAAAGGGGAAGAGAGTTGGGGAGAGAGAGGGAGGCAAAACCTGAGAGACTATTGAATACTGAAAACAAACCAAGGGTTGAAGGGGGAGGGGAGGAGGAAGGGAGATGGTGGTAACGGAGAAGGGCACTTGTGGGGAAGAGCACTGGGTGTTATATGGAAACCAATTTGACAATAAACTATTAAAATAAATAAATAAATTAATTAAATGGTAGAATTCTCCTGGGAATCATTTGGCTCTGGACTTTTGTTTGTTGGGAGATTTTTTATTACTGATTCGATTTTTTTGCTGGTTATTGGTCTGTCCAAATTTTGTATTTGTTCCTGTTTCAGTTTGGGTCATTTATATATTTCTAGGAAATTATCCATTCTGTCCAGATTGCCCAATTTGTTGGCATATAATTTTTCATAATATTGTCTTATAATTGTATTTCTGTGGTATTGGTTGTGATCTCTCCTGTCTCATTTGTGATTCTATTATTTGGGTCCTTTCTCTTCTTTTTAATGAGTCTGGCTAGGGGGGGTTTCAATTTTATTAATTCTTTCAAAGAATCAGCTCCCAGTTTCATTGATATGTTCTACTGTGGGGTTTTATTTGTTTTGTATGTTTGGTTTCTATATCATTTATTTTTGCTCTAATCTTTGTTATTTCCCTTCTTCTGCTAGCTTAAGGCTTTGTTGTCCTTTCTCTAGCTCCTTTAGGCAGGGTTAGGTTGTATATTTGAGACTTTCCTTGCTTCTTGAGGTAGACCTGTATTGCTATATACTTCCCTCTTATGATTGCTTTGGCAGCATCTTAAAGGTTTTGAACCATAACGTTTTCATTTTCATTTCTCTCCATGTATTTACTTCCTTAATTTCCTGGTTGGCCCTTTCATCCTTCAACAGCATATTTTTTAACCTCCATGTACTTATAGTTTTTCCAATTTTTCTTGTGGTTGACTTCATGTTTCATGGCATTGTGGCCAGAAAATATACATGGTATAATCCCAGTCTTTTTGTACTTGTTGAAGCCTGATTTGTGACCTAGTGTGTGATTTATTCTGGAGAATGTGCCATGTGCACTCGAAAAGAATATGTAAGTTGCTGCTTTAGGATGATATGCTCTGAATATCTGTTAAATTAATCTGGCCCATAGGAGAACCTGGTAGCTTAGTCGGTTAAGTTTCTGACTCTTGATTTTGACTCAGGTCATGATCTCATAGTTGTGAGATCGAGCCCCAATCAGGCTACATGCTGGGCATGGAGCCTGCTTAAGATTCTCTCCCCCTGCCTTCTCCCTTTACCCCTCTCTCCCTCAATCTCTCAAAAAAAAAAAAAAAAAAGTCTGTGTGGCCCAATGTCATTCAAAGCCATTGTTTCCTTGTTGATTTTATGCTGAGATGATCTGTCCATTGATGTAAATGGGGTTTTAAAGTCTCCCACTATTATGGTATTATTATCAATGAGTTCCTTTATGTTTGTTAATAATTGTTTTATGTATTTGGGTGCTTCCAATGCGAGGGCATACATAGTTACAATTGTTAGATCTTCATGTTGGATAGTGCCCTTTATTATGATATAGAGCTCTTCTTCATCTCTTATTATATCTTGGTTTAAAATACAGCTTTTCTATTTAAGTATGGCTACTCTGGCTTTCTTTTGACATCCACTTGCATGATAAATGCTTCTCTGTCCCCTCACTTTCAATCTGCAGGTGTCTTTAGGTCTAAAATGAGTCTCTTGTAGGCAGCATATAGATAGGTTTTGGTTTTGTTTGTTTTTTTTTTTTTTACAATCTATCCTTACAACCTATGTCTTTTGGAGCATTTAGTCTATTAACATTCAGAGTGATTATTGATAGATATGAATTTAATGCAGTTGTATTACTTGTTTTGTCAATGTTTCTGGAAATTTTCTCTGTTCCTTTCTAGTCTTTGTCACTTTTGTACTTTCCTTCCCACTCAGAGTCCTCTTTAGTATTTCTTGCAGAGCTAATTTAGTGGTCATTAACTCCTTTAATTTTTGTTTGTCTGGGGAACTCTTTAACTCTCCTTCTATAATGATGGCACCCATGATGGATAAAGTATTCTTGGCTGCATATTCTTCTTATTCAGCACGTTCAATTTTTCATGCCCCTCTCTTCTGGCTTGTCAAATTTCTGTGGAGAGATCTGCAGCTAGTGGTAGGGTTCTTCCCTTGTAAGTTAGGGACTTATTTTGTCTTGCTGCTTTTAGGATTTTTTTATCACTATATTTTGCAAATTTAACTACAATATGTCTTGGCCTGCTTTTTTCCCCCTTACTTTGATGGGAATTTTCTGTGTCTCCTGGATTTGGATGTCTATTTCTTTCCCCAGGTTAAGGAAGTTTTCAGCCACTATTTCCTCAAATAAACCTTCCCCCACCCCCTTTTCTCTCTTCTTCTTCTTCTGAAACTCCTATTATAAGAATGTTATTATGTCTGATGCAGTCACTAAGTTCCTAAGTGTACTCTTGTGATCCATAATTTTTTCTTCTCTGTTTTATTTAGCTTCATTTTTGTCCATAATTCTACCTTCTATATCACTTATTTGTTCCTCTGTTTCTTCCATCCTTGTGGTCATTACATCCCAGTTGGTTTTGAAACTGTTATTTTACCTGATTGTTTTTTAGCTCTTTTACCTCCGTGTGTAAGGATCTCCCTGATGGCTTCCATGCTTTTCTCAAGCCCAGTGAGTATCCGTTTGATTATTGCTTTAAATTCCCCAGCAGAACTTATATCTGTTTCGATTAGATTTCTCACTATGAACTTTTCTTGTTCTTTCTTTTGGATGAATTCCTCCATCTTGGCATTTTTTCTAGATCTCTGTCTTCTTCTGTGAATTAGGAAAGCTTGTTATGTTTCCTGTTCCTAAGAGTAATGGTTTCATGAAGAAGAGGTCATTTACTGTCCAAGGCATGGCGCTTCAGTGAGTGTCTCTGGCGTGTGCTGTGTGTGTTCTGCTACTGTATTTTGGTTGCTCTATCCCTCCAGTGGGTAATCTGTAGAGGCTCTCCTTGTTTGCAGTGGGCAGTATTTGGACTTTGGCCAGAGTGTGGTGAGTTTTAACAAGTGGTGCTCTGTTCTGCTTGTTAAATGGGACCTGATGCTACTTCCACTGGAACTGAACACTTGAAGAATTCTATGGTCAACAGACATGGTGCATGCAGAGGTTTCTGCTGGTTTTCTGGGGAAAAGACCTGCTGCCCTTATGCATAGGCACACTTGCCCAAGATAATCCATACCAGCAGATCTCAGGGGGACTCAGGGGGGTGGGACTCAGTGTAAATGGGTTAGGCAGCCTGTGCTGGCATTGTGCTATTTACTGAAGTTAGTTTATCCTGAGGTGTGAGAGAGGCAAATGACACCAGCCAACTTCCTTTTTTTCCCAGAGAGGGGACTCACTGCTTACTTCTCTCAAGGAAGTACTCCCAGGAGAGCAAATAATTTCTCCTCAAACATCCCAGGCATTTTTCAGATTACTGTTTTCACGTTGTCTGTCTTGGGTTGTCTGCCTACCTGGAGTAGCACAGTTCACTTCAGGCTAGACCAGCTGACTTTTTAAAAGTCCAAACTTTAGGAACCTGGTGTAGTGGGCACCTGAACTGGTCTTCTGTCTTCTGGGGGAGGGTCTCAATGCACCGGGATTAATGGAGGTTTGACTAAGAAGGGCACTCACGCCAGAGCACAGGACCATGGAATCTGGAGCAAAGCAAGCTAAACAGCATCTAATTTAGCCACACTTAGCAGGTATCTCTGAGCCAATGCTGGGGGGTTGGGGTGCAGGGAGGGAAATGGTGCCTGCTGGCTCTTTTGTCCCCTGAGAGGCAACTCTGCAAACATCACCTCCCACAGATGTGTTCCACGAAGAGGGAACAGTCAATCCCCATTCATTTAGGCGTTCCTCAGATTGTGCCATCTGCCCAGGGGTTACCTTGCCTGCCTTCACTCCAGGAGTAGGGCAGTGCCCTCAGGGCTCTATCCCAGCCAAGTCTGCAGACCACTGTAACTCCAGTCTTTGAGCCCCACTTGTTGCAAAACTCACAAAATAAGCCCCTCTCCTTTTCCCAGCCAGTGGCCTTGGGGAAGTGTTTTTTGTTCATTCCCCTATGTCTGTCCGTCCGTCTGTCTGTCTGTCTGTCTGTCTCTCTCTCTCTTCTCTCTCCTCTCTCTGCAACGAGGGCTCCCTCCCCTCTGAAGCACCTGTGATCCATTTCTGCCCCAAACCTTGTCTCCTGACTTCCTACCTTCCTCAATGTGGCCTCTCCTCTCCCTTTGGTTGTGAAGTTTGTTCTGTCAGTCCTCAGGCTGATTTCATGGGTATTCAGAATGATTTGATGGTTATCCTAGCTGCTTTCAAGGACGAAGCAAGCCCCTGTCCTCCTACTACGCTGCCATCTTAGCTCCCCTCATCATTTTTTATGACTGAATGATATCCCATTGTATATATCTACCACATTTTCTCTATCCACTCATCCAGTGGACACTTAAGTTTTTCCATATCTTGACTATTGTGAATAATGCTGCAATAAACATGGGGGCTCATATATCTTTTCAAGCTTGTGTTTTCATTTTGGATAAATTCCCAGAAGTGAAATGGCTGGACCATACAGTAATTCTACTTTAAATTTTCCATAGTGGCTGCACCAATTTACATTCCCATCAACAGTGCACAAGGGTTCCTTTTTCTCCATTAGCTTTGCCAGTACTTGTTATTTCTTGTCTTTTTGATCATTCCCATTCTAACAGATGATATCTCATTGTCTGATGATTATTGATGTAGAGAATCTTTTCATGTGTCTGTTTTCCATCTGTATATCTTCTTTGTGAAAATGGCTATGCAGATCTTCTGTCCATTTCCTAATCAGTTGTTATTTTGCTATTGAGTTGTATGAGTTATTTATATATTGTAGATATTAATCCCTTATCAAATATGTAATTTGCAAATATTTGCTCCCATTCAGTAGGTTGACTTTTCATTCCTTTGATGGCTTCCCTTGCTGTGCAGGTTTTAGCTTGATGTAGTCCCACTTGTTTATTTTCATTTTTGTTGCTTTTTAGTGTAAGATTCAAAACAGCATCACCAAGACCTATGTCAAAGAGCTTTCTGCCTATGTTTTTTTTCTATGAGTTTTATGGTTTCAGATCTTATGCTCAAATCTTTAATCCATTTTTATTTAATTTCTATGTAAGGCATAAGATAGTGATCGAGTTTCATTCTTTTGCATGTGGCTGTTCAATTTTTCCAGTACCATTTATTTAATAAACTATCCTGTCCCCCAAAATATTTTCTTGGCTCCTTTATCATAAATCCCACGTGGTCATGGTGAATGATCCTTTTAATGTATTGTTGAATTCATTTTGCTAATAATATTTTGTTGAGGATTTTGGCATCTATGTTCATCAGGAATATTGGCCTGTAATTCTCCTTTCTAGTAGTGTAATTGCCTGGTTCTGGCACCAGAGTAATGCTAGCCTCAAAGAATGAATTTGGAAGAGTCTTCTATTTTCTGGAAGAGTTTGAGAAAGACTCATATTAAGTCTTTATTGAATGTTTGGTAGTGAAGCTATGTTGCCCTATACCTTAGTTTGTTGGGAGATTTCTTTATTATTAATTCAATCTTCTTATGTAGTCAGTCCATTCAGACTTTCTGTTTCATTATGATTCAGTCTTGGTAGGTTATAAGTTTCTATGAATTTATCAATTTCTCCTAGGTTGTCCAATTTGTTGGCATATAATTATTCAAGTAGTCTTTTGTATTTCTGTGTTATTAGCTGTAACCTCTCTTTCATTTCTGACTTTATTTCAGTCCTCTTTTTCTCTTAATAAGCTTAGCTAAAGGTTTGTCAATTTTGTTTATTTTTTTCAGAGAACTAGCTCATAGTTTCATTGATCTCTTCTAAGTTTCTATTTCATCTATGTCTGCTCTAATCTTTATTTTCTTCCTTTTACGAACTTTAGGTTTCATGTGTACTTTTTCTAGTTCTTTGAGATGTAAAGTTAGGTTGTTTGTTTATTTTTCTTATTTCTTGAGGTAGGAATTTATTGCTAAGAACTTCCCTCTTAGAACTTATTTCGTTGCATCCCATAAATTTTATGCATTTCCATGGCTGTTTGTCTCAAGATTTTTTAAATTTATCTTTTGATTTCTTCCTTCACCTACTTATTGTTCAGTTGTTTAATTAAATGTTGTTTCATCTCCAAATATCTGTGAATTTCCCAGTTTTTCTTCATGTAATTAATTTCCAGTTTCATACCATTGTGGCTGGAAAAGATGCTTGATATGATTTCAATCCTCTTAAATTTTTTTAGAGGATTGTGGATTTTATTATTATTATTTTTATAGTTTATTGTCAAGTTGGTTTCCATATAACAGCCAGTGCTCTTCCCCAAAAGCTCTTTCCTCCATGTCCATCACCCCCCTTCTCCTTTCCCCCTCCCCCTTCAGCCTTCAGTTTGTTTTCAGTATTCAAGAGTCTCTCATGATTTGCCTCCCTCCCTCTCCCTAACTCTTTCCCCCCTCTCTTCCCCTTCCCATAGTCTTCTGTTAGGTTTCTCATGTTAGACCTATGAGTGAAAACATATGGTTTCTGTCCTTCTTGGCTAAGATCAAGTGTAGTTCAATCCTCTTAAATTTATTAAGACATTTTTTCTGGCCTAACATATGATCTATCCTGGAGAATGTTCCATGCACACCTGTGAAAAATGTATATTCTGTTGCTTTTGGATAAACTGTTCTGTAAATATGTTAGGTATATCTGATCAAATATGTCCTTTAAAACAATGTTTCCTTATTGATTTTCTGATTGGATGATCTATCCATAGATGTAAATGGAATACTAAAGTCCCTTACTATTATTGTACTGCTATTTCTTCCTTTAGGCCTGCTAATATTTAATTTACACATCCAAGTGCTTCTATGTTGGATGCATAACTATTTACAAATATATTCCCTTGCTGGATTGACCCCTTTACCACTAAATAGTGCCCTTCTTTGTCTCTTATTATAGTCTTTTAAAGTCTATTTTGTCTGATGTAATTTTGTCAGTTTTTAGGGACATATTCAAGGACGCTTCTTCTACTAGAAATAAAAATTTACTTTCATTCTCATTTACCTTCTTCAAAAATTTAAGAGCCTTTGAGTTTGGGTGTGGTTGTGGGTTAGGTCTCTTATCCAACTGGAATTCATTTTTGTATAAGGCATAATATGTTTTTCCCTATAGTTATCTATTTGGTTTTATCATATCAGAAAATTATCCCATGCCATTTTAAGTAATAATCTCTCCCCATGTATTTTAAACACTACCTCTAGCATATTCCAAAATCGCATTTACAGATAAGTCTGTTCCTGGTTTTCTCCTCTAGTCCATTGTTTCTTTGCTTTTCCATACCATGTTTCTTATTCTTCTGGGTACCTATTCATTCTTACTGGTTAGAACTATGAAATATTAGTAGTGCAGGCATCCTGGTCTTATCAGTATTATCTTTCTACAATGTTTAATAATGTTTACTATAGTTTTCTGTTAAATAGCGTGTATCAGATTTAAAAAGTTTCCTTCTATTTATAGTTTACTGAGAATTTTTACAAGGGAGTTTTGAATTTTACCAAATGCTTTTTTCAATTCATTGAGATAATTATAAGGATGGTCTTTTTTTTTATTCAATTTATTTCATGAATTATATTAATTGGTTTTCAAAGGTTGAGCTGATCTGGCAATAATCTGGTAAACTTTATTTAGTCCTTATGAAATATATTTGATACTCTCCTATATTTGATATGCTAATATTTAAATAGGATATTTGCACCTCTGGAAAAAATCTTTAAAATTAAAAAAATAGGGGTGCTTGGGTGGCTCAGTAGGTTAAGTATCTGACTCTTGATTTTGACGCAGGTCATGATCTCGCAGTCATGAGATCAAACCCCACTTCGGGCTCCACACTGAGAATGCTGCCTGCATAAGATTCTCTCTCTCTTTGCCTCTCTTCCCAGCTCATGTTCTCTATGTAATGAATGGAAATAAAAATAAAAATAAAAGATATTTGCACCTCTGTATTCATAGTAAAATTGATCTAGTTTTCTTTTTTAAATTATTTTTAAAGTGTTTATTTAAATTCCAGTTAATTAACATATAGTGTAATATTAGTTTCAGGTGTACAATATACTGATTCAACATTTCCATACAACACCAAGTGTTCATCACAATTCACTCCTTAATCCCCATCACCTAATTAAACCATCCCCACACTCACTTCCCCTCTGGAAACCATCAGTTTTTTCCCTAGTTCAGAGTCTGTTTTTTGGATTGCCCCTTTATTTTCCCCTTTGCTGTTTGTTTTGTTTCTTAAATTCCACAGATGAGTGAAATCATATGGTCTTTGTCTTTCTCTGACTGACTTATTTCACTTAGCATAATATTTTTTAGCTCCAGCCATATGAAAGGGTCAATTTTTCATGCTTGAAATAGTCAGAAAGAATCAGAAATATAGATTTCCTGGGCGAATTTTGGTGGTTTCTGAAAAAAGAATCCATTTGACTTTATTAGTATTTAGTTGCTCATAGCACTTATTTTGAAATTATTATTTTACCTGTAGTTATTCCTGCTAGGGTTTTTTTTTATTGTTCTTTAAGGTTATTTTTGTTTGCTCTTCTGTTATTTATGTTATTATTCTTTTACAAAGATGTTTATGGTTTTGTGAAAGACACAGAGCTTTTCACCATCAATTTCTGCTTTTATCATTTTTTTTCCTCATTCTATTTCTTTTAGGTTTGTTTTGCCTTCCTTTTCTACCTGAAAGCTTTATTTTTTCCCATTTTTCTTTGTAGTTAATAGACGTATATAAGCTTATAAGTTCTCCTCCAAGTGCTTTATCTATATCTCACAGATTTCAAACATATTGCTTTCATTGTCATCTGATTCCAAATATTTTGCATCTCCATTTTTATTTCCTCTGTGTCTCATGAATTACCTAGAGATGTGTTTTTGATATGTGTGAAATTAATATGTCAAGATATATGGATTACTTGGATTTTGTTTTACCTATCCCTCATCGTTGATTTCTGTTTTTTTCATTTTAGTTAAGTACTGTGGTATGTCTGATATACAATTTTTGCACATTGATGACACTTCCTTTGTAGCCTAATATATTGTCAATTTTTATTCACTTTGCATGTGCTATTGAAAAGAATGCATATTCTCTGTTGAAAGCAGAATTAGATATACAGCTCACTCTTGAACAACACAGGTTTGAACTGCACAGGTCACTTTTAAGCATTTTTTAAATATAAATACAGCACAGTATTGTAAATCTATCTTCTCTTTCCTAGAATTTTCTCAATAACATTTTCATTTTTCTGGCTTACTTCATGGTAAGAATACAGTACATAATACATATAACATATAAAGTGTATGTTAATCAACAGTTTATGTTATCAGTAAGGCTTCAAATTAACAGCAGCATATTAGTAATTAAGTTTTGGGGAAGTCAAAAGTCATAGGCAGATTTTTGACTGAACAGGAGTCAGTGCTGCAACCCTGTGTTATTTGAGGATCAACTGCATAGCTATTAAATTATGAATGCTTGTGGGGTGCCTGGGTGGCTCAGTTGGTTAGGCGTCCAACTTCGGCCCAGGTCATGATCCCATGGTTTGAGGGTTCAAGCCCTGCATCGGGCTCTGTGCTGACAGCTTGCAGCACAGAACCTGGAGCCTGCTTCAGATTGTGTCTCCCTCTCTCTCTGCCCCTCCCCTGCTTGCACTCTGTCTCCCAAAAATAAATAAATATTTTTTTTAATTTATGAATGCTTGTTAGGTATATTATTCAAGTATTCTATATCTTTTTCACTTAACGAGTTTGACTTCTAACAAAAGTGTAAAGGTTGCCTACTATAATTATAGATTTGTGGATTTCTTTCTTTATTCCAATTAATTCTTACTTTATATACAAACCTCAAAAAAAGTATTAGGTGCTTAAAAAGTGGGTTAACAGATATTTCTTTGTGAGTTCTCCCTTTTACCAATATGGTATGTTCTTAACTACTAATATGCTTTACTTTTAATTCTATCAGGAGGCACCTGGGTGGCCCAGTTGGTGAGCATCTGACTTTGGCTCAGGTCATGAGCTCACAGTTCATGGGTTCCAGCCCCAAATCGGCATCTGTGCTGACAGCGCAGAGCCTGGAGCCTGCTTCAGATTCTGTCTCCCTCTCTCTCTGCCCCTCCCCTGCTTACACTTTGTCTTTCTCTCTGCCTCTCAAAAATAAAATAAAATTATGGAATATTACTTAGCCTTTAAGAAAAAAAAGGATAGCCTACCATTTGCAACAACATGGAAGAAACTGAAGGTCATGCTAAATGAAACAGGACAGTCACAGGGCAGATATTCCATGATTCCACTTACAGGAGGTATCTAAAACAGTAAAACTCATGGAAACAGAGAATACAATATAGTTGTCAGGGGCTGGAGAAAGGGGGAAATAGGGAGTTGCTGTTCAATGGGTAAAAAGTTTGTTAGGCAGGAAAAATAGGTTCTAAATATCTGCTATACAACAGAAGGCCTATAGTTAAAAATACAGTATTATGTACTTCAAAATTTGTTAAGAGCATAATTCATAAACTTGTAGAATCACTACATCATACACCTGAAACTAATATAACATTGTATGTCAACTATACTCAAATTAAAAAAAAAAAAAAAAAGAGGGTAGATCTCCTGTTAAGGGTTATTACCATGAAAAGGGAGGAGGGACATAAGGAAATTTGGAGATGTCTTGGATATGCCTATTACCTTGACTGTGGTAATGGCATCATGAGTGTTCGCATATGGAGAAACCCATCAAATCGTATTCACTAAATATTTGCAGTTCTTTGTGTATCAATTATACATGAATAAAGCTGTTTTTTTAAAAGCTGGTTTTAAGAAACTAAAAATAGAGTAAAAGCTCAAGCTATTACAAACATACAGAATTCCATCCCTCAAATTGGGAATATATATTCTTCATATATTAAAACAGACCATTCAAGCAATAAAGGAATAAATTATTAAAGATCAATATCATATGGCTATAGTCTCTGACCATGATACATTAAATAATTAATAACAAATGGATAGCAAAAAAAACCCTTATATTTTTGGAGACCAACTAGTCTGTGGGTTAAAAATAAGTAATAAAAAGAAATGAAAAGCACTTAGAACTAAATTATGATGAAAATATTGCGTGTCAAAATTTGTGAAACAGACATCAAACAGTCCTTAGAGGGAAATGTATGGCATTAAATACACTTATTAGGGGGCGCCTGGGTGGCTCAGTCCGTTAAGCCTCCAACTTCACCTCAGATCAGGATCTCACGTTTATGGGTTCAAGCCCCGCGTTGGGCTCTGGGCTAACAGCTGGCTCAGAGCCTGGAGCGTGCTTCGGATTCTGCGTTTCCCTCTCTCTCTGCCCCTCCCAGCTCATGCTCTGTCTCTCTCTGTCTTAAAAATAAATAAAACATTTTAAAAAATAAAAAAATAAAAAAATAAATACACTTATTAGGAGAAAAAAGGGTAAAAACAAATATGCTAAATATTCAAATGAAGGCACAGGGGAACAGCAAGAAAGAACAAAAGAATAAAGTGATATCTCCCCAACAAATTTTATAAAATAGACTAACCTTGATTCTAAAACTAGATATGAATTAGCAATATAATACAATTACAGTCTCATTTAATTTATGAAAGCATATTCAAAAATCCTAAATAAAATGTTACCTAACTATATCCATCAATGTGTTTAAAAATATATCATTATCCACCCAGATTTATGTCAGGAATCTAAAACTGATTCTAAATCAGGTAACCCAGGTTTGTAATTTGCCACAGTAATATGCTAATTATAGTTAATATGCTAAAAGAGAAAAAGAGCATATTTCTCTCAAAGCAGAAAAGTATTTGACAAATCTCAATTTACATCAGAAATAAAAACTCAAACTAGATATAGGCAGTTTATTAACTTGGTAAAAGTTATATATCAAAACTTATAATACACCTTATAATTAATGAAGAAATTTTAAAAGCATTCCATTTAGAAAAATATCAGGGACAATATCACTGTTAGTATTAAACAAAGAATAAGGTATTTCGCCCAATGCTACAATGAAAGAAAAAGAAATAAAAAGCATATTAATCGGGGGAGAAAAAGGAGAGTAAAGGCCGTCATTATTTGTAGATGGTATGATCCTCCAACTTAAAAACAAAAACAAAACACAATGAATAAATTATTATAATAAGATAATTTGGTAAGTTTATCAGTAAGTTAAACATAAAAAATTAATTCTTTTTCTCACCAACAGTAACCACTTACAGACGGGTTGTTTTTTTTTTTTTAGTTTTTTTTTTTTAATTTTAGTGAACATACAGTGTAATACTAGTTTCAGGTGTACAATATAGTGATTCGACACTTCCCTACAACACCTGGTGCTCATCATGACAAGTGCACTCCTTAATCCCCATCACCTATTTCACTCATCCCCCTGCACCTTCTCCCATCTAGTAACCATCAGTTTGTTCTCTATAGTTAAGAATCTGTTTTAATTCTTAACTCTGTTTCTGCCTCTCTTTCTCCTTTTTATCCCTTTGCTCATTTGTTTTGTTTCTTAAATTCCACATGATGAAATCATATGGTATTAGTCTTTCTCTGATCATCTTATTTCACTTAACATGTACTCTCCAGCTCCATCCATGTTGTTGCAAATAGCAAGATTTCATTCTTTTTGATGGCTGAGTAATATTCCATTGTATATATACTACATCTTCTTTATCCATTCATCAGTTGATAGACATTTGGGCTCTTTCCATAATTTTGCTATTGTAGACTATGTTACTATAAACATCAGGTGTATGTGTTCCTTTGAATTGGTATGTTGCTGGGTCATAAAGTAGTTCTATTTTTAACTTTTGAGGAACTTCCATACTGTTTTTCAGAGTGGCTTCACCAATTAGCATATCCACCAACATGCAAGAGGGTTATTCCTTCTCTACATCCTCACCAAAACCAGTTGTTTCATATGTTGTTGATTTTAGCCATTCTGTGAGGTGATATCTCATTGTGGAATTTTGATTTGTATTTTCCTGATGAGTGATGTTGAGCATCATTTCATGTGTCTATTGGCTATCTGTATGTCTTCTTTGGGAAAATGTCTATTCATATCTTCCACCCATTTTTAATTGGATTATTGCTTTTGAGTGTTGAGTTTTATAAGTTCTTTATATATTTTGGTCATTAACCCTTTATCACATATGTCACTTGCAACTATCTTCTCCTATTCCATAGGTTGCCTTTTAGTTTCATTGATTGTTCTTCACTATGCAGAAGATTTAAAATATATATATATATCCAGGGGCACCTAGGTGGATTAGTCGGTTGGGTGTCAGACTTCAGCTCAGGTCATAATCTCACAGTTTGTGAGTTTGAGCCTGCATTTGGTTCTGAGCTTGGAGCCTGCTTCAGATTCTGGGTCTTCTGCTTTCTGCCCCTCTCCCACTAGCACTCTGTCTCTTTCTTAAAAATAAACATTAAAAAACCATTTTCAAAAAATAAATATATTCAGAGTAGCAATAAAAACATAAACTAACTAGAAATTAATGGCAATATGTGACCTCTTCGTGGACAAAATTTGGGGATCTAATAAATAATATAGAAAACTATCTGAACAATGCTAAGCGCCAAGAGATGAACGTAGGTTTAGAAAACCTCATGCACTTCTGGGAGGAAAGCAAAGAGTACAGCTGTTCCAAAGAGTGACCTCAGTGTTTGGTCAAATTACGCATACACACATGCTACCACCCAACAACTCTACTTCTGTGTTTATGGCCTCCAGAAAACACTTCTCATAGACCCACAATGGGTGTAGATAAGAGGATATTCATCATGGCATTGTTTCTGGCGTGGGGGAACTAGAAGCAATCTGAGCACCCATAGCTGGGGGAGTGCATAGGTATACTGCATGGTGCACCACAGTGGCACAGTAACAGGTAATGGGCTAAATATACATAAAACAAAATGGACAAAGTGAAAAAAGGTAAGAAACAGAATGAGATCTACCACATAGTCACATGTATATAAAAGAAAACTATGTACACGAATGTAACAATGCATATTCTTAAGGCATTGAGAGATACAAAGTAAACTCCTTAGAGCAACTGTTTGTTGGGGGAGATATAGAGGAATGAGAGTAAAAAATGGAAATAAGAATTCATCAGTCAATCAACCATTCCAAAAGAGAATCTGCATAGACCAATATTGACATATGCCGTGAAGTAAAGAATCTGGTCCACTCCAATCTCTAAAACTGGAATTTTAAAATAGACCTTGGTATCCTGGGTACTGATAGTCTCAAATCAGCAAAACATCTAGGGCTAAATTCTATATGAATCGTTAACTGTATACGATCCTAAAATGGACTGTGAGAAGGGATGAACATCCTTGGGAAGGGTGAAGGCCTAGGAGGGATTAGAAGACCTAAGAACAAATGGATCTGGATTCTGGATCTCCAACTTTAGAAGATAAAAGAAAAGTTAGACAAGGGGGCAGTTAAATCATTTTCTAAAGCAGGAACCATACTTAGATGGTCAGGTAGTTCCCAAAGTTGAACAGTGCCGAGGTCACAGACACACACATCTATTTCTACATAAGTTCCTAGAAGCAGGCCCCCAACATCCCCAGATAGGCCCCTATTCTTGCTCTCAAAAGAATATATTCTTATAAAGTATTATGTGACTGATATGGCTCACTCTTTTCTTTGGAGGGAAAAGTGAGCTATGAAAGAATGGGGGGAGAGTTTATTCATTCCTCCTTCTCCCTATTCTCTATTACCACTCCTTCCTTAATATGCCCTAGTTATCTTGGTGTTTTTCATACTTTTTATAAATGCAAAACATAGTCAAAAGCAATTAGCAAAACTCAACTCAAACTTTGATAAATGAAAAGGAGAATGTATTGGTTTGTGTAATTGAAAAGTCTTGGATGGATCTGGTAGGCAGTACTAAGTCGGAGGCTCAAAGGGTATCATCATGGTTTAGTGAGTCCCTCAGTCTCTCAGGTCTGCTTTTCTCTATGCTGACTCCATTTTCAGGCAGACTGTTGGCATAGAGTCACAAGATGGCTGCAGCAGCTTAGCCTACAAACTTCCAGGCTCGCATCTCAAGGTATATGGTGTGAGGGAGCATGGAATGATCTCCCCTTGCCGGCACTCCTGAGATCCACGCTGCCTTAGTCAACCCAGGTTTCATGCCCACCTACCAGTGCCCAGTAATAACCAAGCAGCATTCTTCACCTTCCAAGTCAAAAGTATACCCTCCTTGCCACCACAACCACATGAAGTAAGTGGGCATTGAGTGAATGCCCACATGAAAATCAGGGACTGTTTTAGAAGGTAGAATGTATACAAGGGAGGCAAACAATACATGTACCTAGAGTAATTTTCACCAAGTTTTTTAGTATTTATGTTTATCATTCACTATTCATCAAAAGCTACTCTCTTCCTAAAACAGATGAAAACCATCTCCCTTACCTCCTAATGTTAGTAAACGAATCCAGCAAATCACACTGCTCCTCCGGGACCTTCAATAACTTTCATAATCTCAGGGAGACAGGGTCAACTCTTGAAAGAAAAGTCCATGAAAAAGAAAAGAAAAAGATATATATTTTCTGCTCTTCTCTCTTGATGGAAACCATACACCTGTAATAATTAAATAAAAATAAAAATGCCTTTAAAAGAAAGAATGCCTTATATTGGGTTCTAATTCCATAAGATTTCAGAATTACATAATATTAATAATTACCATTTACTGAACACCTACTACAATATCAGGCAGAGTGCCAAACCATTGTTTGTAATTTATTTAGTGACTGTGATGACCATGCAAAGTGTACATTATCATCCTTACTTTAAAGATGAGGTAACAGGTTCAGGGAGGTTGGGAAATCTGCTCAGTCACAGACCCAGTAACTGGAGTAGCCAACAATCATAGGCAAGTCTGTGCAGCTTGCAATGCTGTGCTCTCAAAACTACACCATGGATTTTGTGATCATGGCACTAATTAGGGCTCTGATACTGTGACCACAGTGTTATTTAAATCCAATCATTTCATGTACCTCATCTAAAAAATTCTTCTAATTTGGAACTATTTCATGGGGAAACAAAAAACAATTGCCTGAATTATTAAATCTGTATTGTAAAAAGAACTGCAAATAGTTTTCTATGAATTGCTCTAAAGATAAATATATATTAATTATTGCCAGAGTACACTTTGCAAGAGTACCTGAGGTTCTGGTTTGAAAAATGATAGAATGAGTTAAAAAGGTAGAATCAGCAAAATATTATTTAAAATTATTAAACAAAAATTGAGGATGAAAACTATCTCAATTTCTCAAGAACTGCCACAGAAGAGCAGAGAAGTCATCCTGGAAAAAACCGCAGACAAATGGTGTGGGGTCCAGACTGACACATCCATCCATTCGACAAGAAGCAATATGGGATGCCACAAAAAGTTGTCTGATCCAGCCCAGGGGACACTGCTTCAAGTTATCTGGATATCCTTAAAAAAAAGATAAATCTCCTGAAATGATTGCGCCTTAAAAAAAAGATAAATCTCCTGAAATGATTGCTCTAAGAAGTTGAGAAAATCTGGTCATAATTCAAGCAATGCTGACAAAAAAGGAGAAATGCTGGTAGGACAAGAGTCTGCCTCTACTTGAACAAGATCACCATTGATGTGAAAATCTAGGAGATTAACAAGAAGAGTATCATTCGTCTCACAGTCACACTTTAAAGACTTTTGAGCCTTGGGTCTCAGTGACTCTTGGGGACATATGGTAATTTAGAGTCCTGCATGACTGGTTTTAACTTTTGCTATAAGAATAAATTGTAAACAATATGCTGGTACAACTTCAGAGTCGTTCTGATATTCACCTTCTGAACCCATCTGTTCCCAGATGATTCAACTATGCACACTGCTGGCCCTGCAACTAAGCCACCTACACTACTCTGGGGCCTCCCCTGGCTATGGCTGGATGAGAGAGGTATAGTCAAACTCTTGAGCTAGCTATACCAATAATCATTGGGGTTATCAATCAAGCATCTGCCTAATCTACAGGGTGTAGGCAGGAAATTATAATGGATGAATAACCAGGAGACTTGCAAGTGGGGGACTAAAGTCCAAGTTGATTTAAAAAAAATGGGTAGAGAGTAGATGGAAGGGCCTTCAGGTGCCAGAAGTTCAGATTTCCCAATATCCAGAACACGTACTGACCTTCAGCAGAAGGAATTTAAGGATGGAAGTTCCTCAGAGCTCAGGAATCAGTATCAGATCACCTGTACTGATAATTTAGCTTAGATGCTTCTCAGTTATGGTAACAAGTTCTCTGCCTGGTTCTTTGTCTTTGAGTGTCTCATGTTAGAAACTCTGCTTTATTTTTCTGTCTTCCCTACTTCTAAAATTAAAATCCTGGCCTGAAAGATGACCTCAAAGGTCCTGTTGTTGGTACCAACTCCACATCACCTGCCCTTCTTCATCATTGAATTCTGTCTACCTATCAGACCCTACTTTATTGAGATTGCCCCTTCCTAACCTGTCTGCCTACACTAGCTGCTTCCCAAGACTCTGACCTATTGCCCCTTGTTCTTTGCCTTCCTTCCCTGAGCCTCCACATCCAATGCATTGTCAAGTTCAACTTCTGAATATCTCTTCCCTTCAATACCACTGCTAACACCTTATTCTGAAACCTCATTATCTCCCCTCCCTTTTTCAAATTGTCTGCATCCTTGCCACTATCAAACTCTATTTAGCATTCATATTCTTAGTAGAGTTATTTTTGCTTAATAAAAATCCAGTCCTGTCACTTTTCTGCTTAAAAACTCTTCACCACAGGGAGCCTGGGTGACTCAGTCAGTTAAGCATCCAATTCTTGAGTTCAGCTCAGATCATTATCTCACAATTTGTAGGTTCAAGCCCCCCACATTGAAATTTGCACCGACAGCACTAGGAGCCTGCTTGGAATTATCTCTCCCCTCTCTCTCTCTCCTCCTCCCCTTGCTCACACTTGCATTTTCTTTCTCTCTCTCCCTCTCTCAAAATAAGTAAATAAACTTAAAAAATTTTTTTTTATTCTTCACCACAAGAGACCCTTAATGATAGGGGAAAACTGAGGGCTGATGAATGGAGGTGGGTAGGAGATGGGCTAGATGGATGATGGGCATTAAGAAGGGCACTTGTGACGAGCACTGGGTGTTGTATGTAAGTGATGAATCACTGGACCTACTCTTGAAACCAATACTGCACTGTATGTTAAATAAATAAAATTTAAATAATAACAAAAACTCTCCAGTTGCTCTCCAGTGTAAATATGATAACATCCACATCACTTAGCATGGCTTTTGAGGGCTTTCCACATAGTCTTCCAGGTCACCCATCCCCCATTTTCTCCCACACAATCCAAAAGTCCATTCTTTAAAGATCAGCTCAAATATCACCTCCTCTTGATCTTCTAAAAAGGAATGAGCTAAAATAAACAAATGGGAGTATATCAAACTAGAGAGCATCTGCACAGCAAAAGAAATAAGCAATAAACTGAAAGGCAACCTACAGAATGGGAAAAAATGTTTGCAAACCATATATCTGATAAGAGGTTAATATCAAAACTATACTAAGTGAAATAAGTCAATCAGAGAAAGACAAATACCATATTATTTCACTCATATGTGGAATTTAAGAAACAAAACAAATGAGTATGTGGGAAGTGAAAAAACAGTGAGAAGCAAACCATAAAAAACTCTTAACTATAGGGAACAAATCAAGGGTTGATGGCGAGAGATGAGAGGGAGTATGGACTGAATGGGTAATGGACATTAAGGAGGGCACTTGTTATGATGAGCACTGGGTGCTATATTTAAGTGATGAATCACTAAATTCTACTCCTAAAACCAATACTATGCTATATGTTAACTAACTTGAATTTAAATAAAATCTTGGAAGAAAGAAAATTCATACAACTTTAAGTTGAAAAGAAAGAAGAAGAAAAGAAAATAAAAGAAAGAAGAAAATAAAAGAAATAAGAAAAAAAAATAATCCAATTTAAAAACAGGTGAAATATCTGAAGAGATATACAAATGGTCAACAGGTACATGAAAAGATGTTCGACATCACTAACTATCAGAGAAATACAAATGAAAATCACAACAAGCTGTCACCTCACACCTTTTAGGATAGCTATTGTCAAAAAGACAAGAGATAACAAATGTTAGTGGGGATGTGGGAAAAAGGGAACCCTTATATACTGTTCGTATGAATGTAAATTGGTACAGCCGCTATGGAAAACAATATGACCGTTCCTCAAAAAATTAAAAATAAAACTACTATATGATCAAGCAACCCCACCCAACTCCTGGGAACTGAAATCAGTATCTCCAAGAGATATCTACACTCCCATGTTCATTGAAGCATTATTAATAATAGCCAAGATCTCAAAACAACCTAAATGTCCTTCAGCAGATGAACAGATACAGAAAATGTGGAATATACATACAATAGAATGTTATTCAGCCATTAAAAAGAGGAAGGAAATTCTGCCCTTTGCAACAACATAGATGAACCTGGAGAACATTATGCTAAGTATCATAAGTCAGACAGAGAAAGAAAGACAAATACTGTATGGTATCACTTCTATGTGGAATCTAAAAAAAAAAACCAAAAAAAAAAAAAACACCTCAACAATTTCATAGAAACAAATAACAGAATGTAGTTGCCAGGAGCTGGGTGGGGTGGTGGGCAGGGAATGGGAGATGTAGGTCAAAGGTAAAAACTTAGTTATAAAAAGAATAAGTTCTGGGTATCTCATGTAAACATGATGACGTTAGTAATATAGCATCATATACGATGGTTGCTGAGAATGTGTAAGTATTCTCACCACACATAGACAAACAAGAGAAAATATGAAGTGATGGATGTGTTAATTATCTTGGTAATCATTCCATGTTTACCAAATCATCACATCATACACTTTAAATATATACAACTATCAACTATATTTTCCAATAATTCCTCAATAATGTTGGGGGAAATTTTTAAAAATAGAAGAGAATGAGTTGTTTCCCCATCTTTCTGTAGTATTTTGTAAATACCTTTCTTATAACACATGTCAAAATGTTTCTTCATTAGATTATGAACTCCTTGAGGACAGGGAGCATGACTACACTGATAGGCTGTGACAAGCGTCTTACCTGGGGAGTAGTCATCTGGTAACAAATGTTTGTTGAATGAATGAATGATCCCTGACCACTGTGACCTGTCTCTTAATCTGAACTTCCTTCTGACACCTGCAGAAGTTTCCCCTCTAGAATACACTCCAGTCTATCCATCTGTCTATAATATCCCTACCTATAAAGGGAGCAGGTAAGAAAGGGGAGTGGGTGCTTATTCCAATTCTAGCCCTCCTAATCTTCCACACTGATCTGTAACTGCTGGCCTATTCTAGACCCTGTCTGAACAGAAGACACTGGTGCAATCTGGTCAGAAGGGCTTGCGTGTCTCTGTCCTGCCTTACTCCTGGGTCCTTCTTTTCCAGTTTTCCCAGTGCTGCACCACCCTGTCACCATAGTTCATTGTTTCTATAGGACGAGGAAGGGTGAAGGCCCATCCTTTACTGCTGATACTAGGTGCTGCTGACATCGCCATTCTAAAGGTCTCATATTCTCTTTGCTCATAACCATTCAAAAATTAGGTCAGAAAAACTTTTCCCTTAACTACATGGGATGATCCATTGCTTTTCTATTATTCCTTCTATCATTTTTTCTGTTCTTACTTTTAGCCTTAATTGTTAAGGAAAACTTTCATAAAAATAACATAGTAACTGCAGAGATACATCCTTCACACCCTAGAATGCAATGCCTCTGGTGATCTCCGCAGTCATACAGATGATTTAATAAACCACCATGGTTTTCAGAAAAATAACATCTTACTGCTATAAGCGCTTCCTGGAGAGTATGTCCCCACTGTTCAAAAGACCTGTCTTTGATCATTGCTTTCTCTGTGTGTCTCTCACACATATTCTCAGTGGGTAGGTATAATACATGGTGTTCGATCTACTGCAGATGCAGAAATCACACACACAGACACAGACAGACAGACAGACAGACACACACACATACACACAAATACACACACATACACACATATACACACAGGCATACATACATATATACACATACATACATACACAATACACACACACACACACAGGTGCACGCACACACGTACAGTATGTCTTCTCCATACCTCACAGAAACAATAAGTGCCTGGGAATGACTATGTTAGGCATGGAAAAAACTGCAAGGCAATCCGGACTGGGATAAAATGGCCTGCTTATATTAAGAGTACATCATCATATCTTGATGAGCACTGAGTAATGTACAGAATGGTTGAATCACTGTATTGTATATCTGAAATGAATATAACACTGTATATTAACTATATCGAAATTAAATTTGGGGAGGGGAATTAAATTTTTTAAATGGCTTGCTTTTATCTGTAAAGAGCTCTTTCTCACTTTAATTCCCCCCACTCTAGTGTCCCTTCCCTCCTTCTCTCCATCTCTCTGTCTCTGTCTCTCACACATACACGCACATACATACACACACACAGAAGAGGCTAAAAAGGAAGCAGACTCTGAGGTCACTGAAGGCAACCTGAAATTTTTCATTGGGATCAACCTTTGTTTCTTCCACCTCTGTCCTGGCAAATATAAGCTGCAAATAGAGATGTTCTTGCCAGATTGTGCTCTACTCTGTATGGCTAAGCAGGAACATGGCGACTACCATGCCAAGGAATCCAAGTGGATATCCAACATGGAAAAATGCCAACCCAAAACAGCACCTCCCAGGAGATGACTACAACTCCTATAGGAAATCATTTAACCACAAATTCCAACTCCCCTTCACTCCCACAGCCTGTCACCCATCTCAATGGGTTGTTCCCTTGAGTCGTGACAATCTGACCCACATCGGCAGCCCAGAGGCCGTATGGCAACATAAAGCCTTTGCAGCCCATTGGATAGGAAAAGGGAGGGACAACCACTTGAATGATTGTAATTGAAATCCTGTAATTTGTGCTTGTCAATAACTCCTAACTTTTGGGGAGAGTTCTTTACCCTCTAACACACTCCTGGCAGCCACAATAAGTAACTGTGGACACCTACAGTGCCTCTAAAACCATTTAATCATCTGGTAACAATGAAACAAAGAATAAGTTCTCCCTGAGGATAGAGAATATGCCCCATATCTCAGAGGTCACTGTTCCATGATCAGTAATTTTAAATGTTTAGGAGGGGGAAATTATTTGGGATTCTAAAGGTAAAAAAACGAATATGCAAGAGGGATCAGCTGTGTTGGCAGGAAGTAGAGTATGGAAAGTCAAGTGCTATCTTCCCGTTCATGCTATAAAATGGAATTGATAGTCCTGTCACCCCTGCAGTTATTAAACTGCACTGTTCAAATCATCATCTGAATCAAGTCAGGCAAAGAAACTTACTTGAATAACAGCTCTCAGGTTGAAAAAGTAATTTATTAGACATTTGCCCAATGTTCCTCTACTTAATAACCACCCTCCAAAATAGCCCTGGTCTAATGCTCATCTCCAGTAACTGATATAACCTGATACAAAGCAAAAGGGATTTACAGTGAAAAGTCCTGAGTTGGAGGCCTGGGTCCTGACTTTCTGATTCACCAGCCATGCTACATCGGACCTGCTGGTCATCAACTACAATATGAGGAGGCTAGACTATTGACTACCAACTTCTCAGATGATTCAAAATTCTTTAGGCAGTGATATGGAACTCACTATTTCCAAAGGTAATTCTTCTCATGTTTGGACAATTCTGACTATTAAAAAGTTCTTCCCTATACAAAGTCAAAATATGCTTCCCTACAGTTTTTTGCCAACTTATCTGACTTTTTTATATACCTCAGGTATAATCCTAATTCTATGTAACAGTCACTCATATAATTGAAGACAGACACTCATCTCCCATCCATCTGCTTCTCACTCAGTTCCCTCTACCACCCACCTGGCCAATCATCCTGTTTACTTGGAACACATAACAAGTTGTCCACATCGTTACTGAAAAGTGGCCATTAGAACCGAACAAAAAGCTCCAGAAACAATCTGGCAAATGCCCAGTGAAGACCACCACCACTTATTCTGTTCTAGCTAATGTGCTTCTTTTATGAGGCCTAAATCAGCATTACCTTTCTGGATACTACATCACACTGCCATCGTCACAGTACCCCTCCTTTAACTTATGTCTTCTACACTGTCCTTGCAAAGTTTAATTTAGACCCAAAGTCAGAATTTTACTTTTATTTCAGGAGAATTCATTATTAGATCTGAGCTGTGTTGTAACATGTTAAAACCTTCCTGGAGCTTCAGCCTATCCTAAAATTATTTGCCAGATGCCCACATTTTCATCCAAGTGATTGATGAAGATATAATGATCGTAACCATGGTCAAGAAAACAGTCCTGGAGCAGACCAGCAGACTGCCCTCCATATTTATATGAATCTGCAAGATTTTGGTATTCTGCCATTAAAACATCAGACCCCAGCTTGCCTCATCCATGTCACTCTCTGGACTCCACCTTTCCGAGCTTGTAAGCCACAGCCAAGTCCTTCTCTATCCCTGCAATGGTCTCCACAAGTTAGTTCACCTAGGACTCACGGTAATTTCAGAGAAACCACTGTTTAATATACTAAAAAGATAAATAAACCTAACAAAAAAGGGAAAAAAGTTCATACCCAGAGTTGTGTGGGATAGTGGAAATAATGTGGGAGTTGGGTATCAGAATGACCTGGGATTGAATCCTGGTTCTGTAACTTACTCACTGGGTAACCACAGGCACCTTACCACTATCAGTTCTCTCATCTCAAAAATAGAGACAATAATAATGACCTCACAGGGTTGTTCTGAGGGTTAGAAGTGATACGTGCAAAATCTTAGCACATCCTCAGCACACAATAAGCATGCAATACAGACTACTTTTATTACTACAGCATGGTGACAGAGACAAAAACACAGTAACTATTGGCACAAAAAGACAATTCAACCCACAAAGAAAAAGAGAGAAAACGAAGACCTGTGTTCTGTGGACATTAACTGATTGTCTCATTAGAAATAAGAGCATTAACCCAAGTTTTTAAAGCTCAGACATATTTCTATCCCATTGGCCCTAAACAAGATTGGCCACCTCCTTGCACTTCTTATTTTTATCATGCTCCAAAAACTCTTATAGGATACAACAGATGATTCAGATTCACTCAATACCAGGGTGGGAAGAAACACAAAATGGGGATGGAGGGGGTGCAAACACATAAGTAAATAATTACAATAAGATATCACCAATGCCATAAGAAAAATAACTATGAAGCATGTGAGGAGACTGTGATTTATCTAGAGACTTTAGTTAAGCTTTATGAAGGTGGGGATAATCCCAGAGAGTCTTAAAGGATGAGGAGAAGCTAAGATTGAAGGACTCTCCAGGTAGTAAAGATAGCATGCAGAGGTTTTAACTAGTGGTAGACCGTTAAAGAATCATCCAAAAAAATGTCAATTAGGCTACAGTGACTTTCTCATAGAATACAAACAGTAAGAGAGGCAACTGGAAAGATACAGATTCATGTCTATTGTTAAGGAATGTCTAGGTCTAGAAAAATGTTGGGATTCTACAAGAGGGAATGACATGATAAGATTAGAAGATGAATCAGGAAGCCTATAGCAGAGGGGCTAGTTACAACACTTTTTACAAACAGCCATGTGAAAGATAATGAAGTCCAGAACTGAAACTGCAGCTCTAGAGAAAGAGAACAGCCCTGCATGTGCAGAAGGAAGTCTCCAGAGAACTGGCAGGATGTGGCAGCATATGAGGGGTAAAAGAAAGGGAGAAATGAAAAGTGACTTGGAATAGCTGAGACACTCAGTGGATGGGGATGTCATTAACCAGTGTGACTTCTAGAGGACAATACACTGGTACAAACCACAACAATGAGCTCAGTTTTGAATAATATGGACAGAGGAAACTAGGGGACATCTGAATGGAGATATAGTCTGTCGAACATAAAAGTCGGAAATCAAAGGGAGAGGCCAAGAATAGAAGCCTCCTGTATACTTATGAAAATAAGTGAGAAAAAGCCACAGGTTAACCTATAGGAAGAGTAGGTAGAACATATCTCTGATATCCCAAGGTAATAACCTTAAAAACAATATAAAATTAGATTAATGGTTCCTGTCTGATAAAGTCACGCTAGCTTCTGGTGATCACTTCTTCTAACTCAAAAGCTTATTTTCTTGCTTCCTTTTGAAAAATCAAAATTAAAGTTGCCTATCTCTTCTCTAGTCATCGTAACTTGTGGAAGACGATATTTCATGACAAGTTCTCCAAGTAACCACAAATAAAATTCATAGACAAAAAGAGACATGCAGTGGGCATTCGTGATGTTTTTCTACCCCAAACTGAATTTGAAGATCTCATAAAAGTATATTTTACTTCTCTAAAGTCACAGTTAAGAAAGTATATTTATCAGTAGATATTTATCAAGCACCTACCAAGTCAAAGTGGTGGTTATAAAAAAAAAAAGGTAGAAGGCGTGGACCCTGCATGCCAAAAAAAAAACCTTCCATAAAATATCCAGTACATGGGGGTTTGTGTAAACCTAAATTTAGAACTTGGTAAAACAAGTACAGATGAGTACGTGAGGAAGTTGGGAGGTAAACACATTGCTAGAGAAATAGAGGTGGAGACACGGGTGGATCAGGGTTTGGTTAGGAATGATTCAGACCATCCTACAGAGGATGGCTCCTCCCTGGATAGACTTGCTATAAAAAGGCCACTATCCCAGACTTGAGCACCCAGCAAAGCTCCTTCAGGCTACATCCTACTTACTCTTCTGGTGAAGAATGTAAGTAAATGGGAATACATCTACATTTGCCTTCTTGGTATTAAGCAAGGTGGAAATATGGGATATTATGTGTGCTCTGAGGCAAAATGTTCTGGTTGTTTGAAGTTCTTTATTTTTAGTGAAACTGTTGCTAACTTATTTTGATATAAAAAGAAAATGGGGCATAAATGTATTTTCTATGAAGCTATTCAATATTCTCTATATTGCTGGAGTTTCCATTTATTCATTCATTCAATAAATATATACAAACTGCCTTTTATTTGCCCACTGCTGCACTTGGCTGATTATGCAGCAGTGACGATATAAACTCCCTACTCTTAGGAGCTTGCATTTAGTAGAAGGAGACATCCAGTAAACAATAAATGAACAATAATTTCAATTAGTGCTAAGAACAATGAAGAAAATATGAGAGTGATGTAGTAAAGTGATGGCAGGAGAGAATTGTAAATTAAAAAGCCAGGGAAGGTCTCTCTGGGGAATTCTTTTAAGCTGAGATCTTAATGACAACAGGAACCAATCAGAGCAAAAAACAAGAATCTAAATAGGAGTCAACTTGTTTTTTTTTTTAATAGTTTATTGTCAAATTGGTTTCCATATAACACTCAGTGTTTCTCCCCATAAGTGCCCTCCTCCATTCCCACCACCTCTCTTCCCCCTCCCCCTCCCCCTCCCGCTTCAACCCTCAGTTCTTTTTCAGTATTCAACAATCTCTCAGGTTTTGCATTCCTCTCTCTCCCCGATGTGGTGTGTGTATATATATATATATATATATACACACACACACAATGGAGTACTACATGGCAATGAGAAAGAATGAAATATGGCCATTTGTAGCAAAATGGATGGACCTGGAGGGAGTCATGCTAAGCAAAATAAGTCAGGTGGAGAAGGACAGATACCATATGTTTGCACTCAAAGGTCTAACAGGAGAAACCTAATGGAGGACCAAGAGGGAAAGAGAGTTGGGGAGAGAGAGGGAGTCAACTTGTTTCAAAGAATAAAAAGAAGCTAGTAGGCCTAGAGCATATTTAACAAGAGAACCAGTGGTGTGTGGTGACATCAGAGAGCTAGATGGAGTAGACCATGTAAAGAGAGGCATAGTAGAATTTGTACATTATTTTAACTACATCAGAAGTTGTTGGAAAGTATTTAGTATAAAGAATGAGATAATCTAATGCATGTTTTTAAAAGATCATTCTGGGGGCACCATGGTGGTTCAGTTAGTTAAGTGTCCGACTTCAGCTCAGGTCATGATCTCACAGTCTGTTTGAGCCCCAAATCGGGCTCTGTACTGACAGCTCAGAGCCTGGAGCCTGCTTCAGATTCTGTGTCTCCCTCTCTCTCTGACCCTCCCCTGCTCACTCACTCACTCTCTCTCTCTCTCTAACAAATATTTTTTTTAATTTTAAAAAGATCTACAAAAAAAAAAAATAAATAAAAAGAGCTACATTGATATGGATATAGGAATACATCCAGTAGAGAAGGGGAACAATTGCAAAAGTGAACACTTTAAGTAGGCAAAAGCGTTTCCAGTGCCAAAACAGGACAGGAGCACTGACTGTACATCCACATAACATGATTGCTGGCTAAAATATATGGATACAGATGCACTAGCCTGGAAGACCAGAAATTGGGAAAGTACGGAAATTCTTTTCATTGGCTTCCAAGCTCTCAGTGAAGTAAAACTCAAGGACTTCTTCTCAGATAAAGTAAAAAGAAAAGTCACTATTGGAGCTTTTGCCAGTAAGTAGAAGTAAGACGGGGTACATGCTAGGAGCAATCACAGAGATTAACCAAATGTCTAACCAGAGTAAAAAGGGAAGTGAGGATATAAAGCATTAATAAACAGTGAGGCCAAAGAATTATTGAAATCAGAGTACAAGAGAAGGTCAGAAAGTGAAATCCTTGAGATTCAGACTTTTGGGGACAGTGCAATTACAGATAAGTTGAAGGTCTGGAATATCATCATAAACGACAGTAGCTGAAAGAAAACTTAATTTTCTTTTTTTTTTTAAAGCATACAACTGTATTTTTTCTTTTTTTTTTTATAATAGTTTATTGTCAAATTGGTTTCCATATAACACCCAGTACTTCTCCTCACAAGTGGTCCCCCTCCATGACCATCACCCCCTTCTCCCGACTCCCTCCCCTGTCAGCCCTCCGTTCGTTTTCAGTATTCAATAGTCTCTCATGACTTGTGTCCCTCGCTCTCCCCAACTCTCTTTCGCCCTTCCGCTCCCTATGGTCCTCTGTTAGGTTTGTCCTGTTAGACCTATGACTGCAAATATATGGTATCTGTCCTTCTCCGCCTGACTTATTTCACTTAGCATGACACCCTCTAGGTCCATCCACTTTGCTACAAATGGCCAGATTTCATTCTTTCTCATTGACATGTAGTACTCCATTGTGAATATATACCACATCTTCTTGATCCATTCGTCAGGTAATGGACATTTAGGCTCTTTCCATGATTTGGCTATTGTAGAAAGTGTCACTATGAACACTGGGGTACATGTGCTCCTATGCATCAGCACTTCTGTATCCCCTGGGTAAATCTCTAGCAGTGCTATTGCTGGGTCATAAGGGAGTTCTATTGATAGTTTTTTGAGGAACCTCCATACTGTATTTTTTAATTCTATCTTTACAATCTTTTACCCAGCCAGTCTGGTCAATTCATGCATATATTATAATTCACAATAAAAATTATATGCAATCCCACTATTATATTTTGTACTTTCTGTTTACTCTCCCTTATCTATGTTTCTTATTTTCTTCTTTCCTGGTTTCCAATGCATTGATTGAAGCTTTTTGTAAAATTCTTTTTTCTCTCTATGGTTGAGAAGCTATATATTTTATTATTTTAGTGGTTACCCATAAACTTATCAAAATACAGGTTTAACATTGGCAAAAATTAATCAACATCTATTTTCTCTCATAAAACAGACCAAGGTCCATACATGCTTTAGCTCGATTACAGTTATGTCTTTCACATTATTGTTTCCTATATCATTTTAGTTTCATCTGGTTTTATAGCTCCTAAAGTAGTCATTACAATGCTTTTATAAAATAATTGCTTAGACTTATTGACATGCTTAGTAATTTCTTTGTTCACCTATTACATGAATTGAACATGTCTTAAATGCTCTTCCTTAAATGGCAAAATGAAAGCCAGTCAACAAATTTTTTTATAATATTGACAAGCTATTAAGGCCACCCTATCCAATTAAAAATACAGTATACATCATGAAATGTTAAAAATCAATGAATTACGTAAACATTCATAGAGTGTCTCAGCCTCAACACAATGGTCATTTAACAAATTAGCTTCCAGAGAATTAATTAAATTTGTATGAAGAAACTTTTCTGCTTCTAACCAGTGGGCCTATCTAAAATCCTGCTATGCATAACATATAGACAGGTTGAGTCACTATGTTGTACACCTGATACTAATGTACCATTGTGTTAACCATATTTAAGTTTACAATATTTAAAAAATAAGTATAGAAAAATAAAATCCTGCTAAGGGCAATGGTCACATAAGTAAAAGAGACGGTCTTACCAACCACACACTGAGGTCAGTGAGATTATCTAAATATTGCTGTGAATGGGCTTAAAGGCCAAAAAAATTGTAGTTTAATAATTCAGTTAAACTCTGAATTAGGGTTAATTTTAACTATTTAGATGGTAGAGAGGAGATTTTTCAAGACAATCTTCTATACTGAAAAATGGATTACATAGAAGATTTTTTAAAAGGAGGAAATTCAATCTAATAATTGATAAAACCTTAGAAAAAGAAAAGAGAGGGGCACCTGGGTGGCTAAATAGGTTAAGCATCCACTTCAGCTCAGGTCATGATCTCACAGTTCCCAAGTTCAAGCCCCCATGTCAAGCTCTGGACTGACAGCTCAGAGCCTGGAGCCTGCTTCAGATTCTGTGTCTCTCTCTCTTTCCACCTCTCCCCCACTCCCATTCTGTCTGTCTCTCTATATATAAACTAAATCATCCTTTTTTTTAAAGATGAAGAAAAGACATAAACAAGTACATTTTCATTTCTTCCTTCCTTTAGTTCACCTTCACTACCAAAAGATG
Source organism: Mungos mungo (assembly GCA_004023785.1). Lineage (NCBI taxonomy): Eukaryota > Metazoa > Chordata > Mammalia > Carnivora > Herpestidae > Mungos > Mungos mungo. Next base: position 70,653 of record PISW01008417.1, read on the forward strand.
TCTACTCTCCTGGAAAACATCACTGCCATCATCGACCTATTTCATCAGTACTCAAAGACAGACAAGGAGACTGACACACTGAGCAAGAAAGAACTGAAGGAGCTCCTGGACATGGAGTTTCGGCCAGTCCTGAAGGTAAGGGATATCTGCCAGGACCCAAGGGTGTATCCTGTTTGTTCTGCAGCAGCAATGAGACAATAACTGTGAAATCTTTGTAAATTATTACTTTGGAAAAGAAACAGACTTAATCTTAATTCAAAACAAATATTATTTTGATCTCTTTATACCTTTAATATACTATGCGCACACCTAAATGTGCACAACACACAAACATGCATACATCTTCTGTGGAAGAAACATAAATAGTAAAAACAAAATCTGAATATCAATAATTAGTTCTTCATATTATGTTTCCTAATCTCAAGAATGTTAAGAAGGTATACTAAACGGACAAAGCAATGATAGATTTGAGGACACAGGGACACTAAAGAGAAAAACAGGATTATGATTCACCCAAATTATTACTTTCAACAAACTACTATTAAAAACATACTCATTTGGTACATTACCTACACTTTTCTGTAACTAATCATAAACAAAACCTTAGCAATGACATAAAAGCACACATGGTCCACATTTTCCTACCAAAATACAAAATCACCATTTGCTTTTGACGACTCAAATGCCCATGTGAATCACTCTCATGTAATCTCCTTATATCGTCCATATATACAGAATCCAGACGACCCAGACACTGCTGATGTCTTCATGCACATCCTTGATCTAGATCATGACAAGAAAATTGACTTCGCAGAGTATTTTCTGATGATATTTAAGTTGGCAACAGCATACTATGAGTCAAACAGAAGACAAAACTTCCACACTACTAAACAAAAACCAAAAAAATATGTACACCTCTCACAAGATGAAGACTATGATTTAAAGGAAGATAGAGTACATGAAGAGAAAGGACACAGATTAAGAAAATCCAGGCAAGATGAAAACACTCATGAAAAAAGAAAGGAGAAAAGATCCAATGGACAAAAAGGGAAAGAGAATACAAGACACGAGCAAGGACAAGACAATATTAAACATACAGGATTCAATGAGGATAAGGCAGCCATTTCCGGCACAAGAGGAAGACAAGAATCCCAGCGTGACCAGTCAGCGGACAATGCCAGACACTCAGGCACTGGACGTGGACAACCGTCCTCCGGATCCAGGGCAAGAAGACATCGGGAATCCAGTACCAGTCAGGCCAGCGACAGCGAAGGACATTCAGAAGACGCAGGTAGAGAATCCTCCAGGACCCGCACTTCAAGGACCCAACATGGGTCTAGCCATGAGCAGTCAGGAGACAGATCCAGACGCACAGGGTCTCACCAAGGGCAGAGAGCCACCCATGGGCAGCCTGACTCTGCCCACCGGGAGTCTGGAGCCAGCACCAGGGAGAGGCAAGGGCGCCACCACGAGCAGTCAGGAGACAGATCCGGCCACTCAGGGTCCCGTCAAGGGCAGACGGCCTCCCATGGGCGGTCTGACTCTGCCCACCGGGAGACAGGAGCCAGCACCAGGGAGAGGAAAGGGCGCCACCACGAGCAGTCCCCAGACAGCTCCAGACACTCGGGTGCTGGACGTGGACAAAGCTCTTCTGGATCTGGTCACAGCAGACACCAGGGATCTGGTACCAGTCAGGACAGTGATAGTGAAGGACAATCAGAAGTCTCAGATGCTCAGTCAGGGTCAGTCCAGGAACGGTCCAGGTCCAATCAAAGGAGACACCAGGACAATGTGCGTGGCAGTTCTGAGCACTCTGGGTCTCATTTCTACCAGATATCCTCCCAGGAACACTTCGATTCTGCCCATGGGCAGTCTCAATCCAGCACCAGAGGGGGACAAGGATCCCGCCATGAGCTTGCACGGGACAGCTCTAGACATGCAGGATCCCATGAGAGTCAGGCAGCCGATGGTCGACACTCTGAGCGAGGCGCTCATCACCACCAAGCATCCCCTCAGGCACAGGGCTCCAGACACTCACAGTCTGAGCGTGGACAATCCTCATCTGATTTCAGGCCAGTGAGAAACCGAGGGTCCAGTGTTACTCAGGACAGCGATAGCGAGGGACACTCAGAAGATTTGGACAGACAGTTGGGGTCTGGTTCAGGAAAACAACGTGCGTCTGATCATGGCCATGCAGGAGAAGGCTCTAGACGCTCTGATGCTCATCGAAGAGAGAGAGACGTTCACGGGCAGTCGGACTCTACCCATGGACGGTCGGACTCTGCTACCAAAAGAGGACAAGGATCTAGTCGTGGACACTCTGTAGACAGCCCCACACAATCAGGGGCTCATCTCGGAGAGACACCCTCTCGGGAACACACTGACTCCTCCCATGAGTGGACAAGATCCAGCACAAGAGGAAGACAAGAATCCCAGCATGACCAGTCAGTAGACAACGCCAGACGCTCAGGCACTGGACGTGGACAACCGTCCTCCGGATCGAGGGCAAGCAAACATCGGGAATCCAGTACGAGTCAGGCCAGTGACAGCGAAGGACATTCAGAAGACGCAGGTAGAGAATCCTCCAGGACCCGCACTTCAAGGACCCAACATGGGTCCAGCCATGAGCAGTCAGGAGACAGATCCAGACGCACAGGGTCTCACCAAGGGCAGAGAGCCACCCATGGGCAGCCTGACTCTGCCCACTGGGAGTCAGGAGCCAGCACCTGGGAGAGGCAAGGGCGCCACCACGAGCAGTCAGGAGACAGATCCGGCCACTCAGGGTCCCGTCAAGGGCAGACGGCCTCCCATGAGCGGTCTGACTCTGCCCACTGGGAGTCAGGAACCAGCACCAGGGAGACGCAAGGGCACCACTACGAGCAGTCCCGAGGCAGCTCCAGACACTCGGGTACTGAACGTGGACAAAGCTCTTCTGGATCTGGTCACAGCAGACACCAGGGATCTGGTACCAGTCAGGCCAGCGACAGCGAAGGACATTCAGAAGACGCAGGTAGAGAATCCTCCAGGACCCGCAATTCAAGGACCCAACGTGGGTCTAGCCATGAGCAGTCAGGAGACAGATCCAGACGCACAGGGTCTCACCAAGGGCAGAGAGCCACGCATGGGCAGCCTGACTCTGCCCACCGGGAGTCAGGAGCCAGCACCGGGGAGAGGCAAGGGCGCCACCACGAGCAGTCAGGAGACAGATCCGGCCACTCAGGGTCCCGTCAAGGGCAGACGGCCTCCCATGGGCGGTCTGACTCTGCCCACCCGGAGTCAGGAGCCAGCACCAGGGAGAGGCAAGGGCGCCACCACGAGCAGTCCCCAGACAGCTCCAGACACTCGGGTGCTGGACGTGGACAAAGCTCTTCTGGATCTGGTCACAGCAGACACCAGGGATCTGATACCAGTCAGGACAGCGACAGCGAAGGACATTCAGAAGACGCAGGTAGAGAATCCTCCAGGACCCGC